>LOJH01012769.1:0-12645 GCA_001685095.1 Ellobius talpinus
AGAAAAAAGAAAGTGGGAGAGAGAGGTAGGATGGAGGGAGGGAAAGAGGGAAGAAGGAGAAAGACTAGCAAGTTGGAGACAGAAGATAAGTGTCTCAGGGGAAAGAACGAAGTCCCATTGCTAAGCCATGCATATTTGAGTTCTCTTACATACCTGAAACTCCCTAACAAAGGCTTGTCTACTCATTAAACACCTATGGGGGCTTGGGGGAGGGAATACACACAGAGTCTGCTGTGTGTGCTCATGCATGTGGGTGCAGGTGCTACACAGGAATCAGTGTCTTTCTTAATCATTCCTTACCTATTGCCTTTAGGCAGGGTCTCTCACAGAGCTTGAAGAGTGCTTTTTGGATAGTCTGCACAGTCAGTGAGCTCCCAGGATGTGCCTGTCTCTTCCTGTTCCCCAATTCTGGGGATACAGACACCTTGTGGCCATGCCTGGATTTTTATGTAGGTGATGAGGATTCTAATTAAGGTCCTCATGCTTACAGAATGAGTGTTAATGCCCACTTAGTCATCTCCTCAGGCCAACAGACATTTGATAAATTATTATTTATTCAACAACCACTTATTGTAACCTGATAATATACATCTAATCATAGCAGGAGAACAAATGTAAATGAGCTACTCATTAGTTCTTAGGTGCTAAAGACACTAACTACAGATTGGATGAGGTGTCATGTCCCAGTTTATGTAAACTCATAATCTCACTTGATTAAAGGAATAAAAGGAAATTATGTTTTAAATTATTTCTTTATTACAGATCCCTGCCATAGAAAATTTCTGGAGGCAGGGTGGGGAAATGAACTTATGAAATAAAAGCCAGGGAAGAAATGTCTCAAAAGTGGGGAAGGAAGTGTAAACAGCTCCCCTCCCTGCTCTGAGCCTCAGTTCCTCAGGCTCAGGTTGGAAGGATAGCATAGATAAGCTCGGAGGTAACTCGTAGCAACAACATTCAATGCCTCTGTAACCCCAGTTCCCAGAAGTGTGTGGGAATTTATATTCAACGTCTTCTTAAAAATAACTACTGAATCACTCCTGTCTGCCTTCTCAAGGTCACACACTATGTTTCTGTGGATTTCTCTTGAGAAATGAGAGAAGGGAGGGAATTTAATTCTAGCTTTGACTGGCCTGCCTTTTGGCTTCAACAACAGAAAAACGTACAATTATCCCATTGACAATTACAGTCTGCACACTTCACCACCGTCACAGAAAATGACCCTCAGCAGCAGAACAGCAGCCACAGAGCAGGGAGCACACATGTAAGTCATTACTGACTCAGAGATGGGCTGGCCTGCAGGGCCCCCACTGCATCTTCATAGTAGCTGGACAACCAGGGGACCACTCATCACTTGCTACAGAGGCACCCAGCCGTGGTTATCTCAGACTTCTGGTTAAACAGAATTTACAAAACAAAGAGCTTCATGTTCAGTGAAAGGGTCAGAGATGCTGCAAATTTAAGACAATCAGCCCAATGGAGAAGTCACTGGATAGAGTGTGAGTTTCTTGCTGGCAGGGACCACATCCAGCCAGGTCATTACATGTCCTCAACTATACCGTACCATACAAGATATGGGATCTACAATCAATAAATATTTGTACAATAACTTTTCAGGAGGTGGATAAACACATGACCACTGGAATAGTTGAATGTGTGGTTGTGCAATGCCCCAAGAACACTGTGGATTAAACAGACTGGCTTGAGTCTCATCCAGCACAGGGGTGGAAGTCCCATCGTAGCCCTGCTACACAGCAGCTCTGTCTCCTTTCCAAGCCTCGGTGTCTCATTGGGGTGCAGATTAACCAGTGCTTCCAAATTTCTTCTTTACAGAAAGACTTGTTGCATAGCTGCTGGAAGCATTACAACCTGAAGCCTTTAGCTGTGAAACCCTCTGGGCATGTCCTCAGAGGGATGGGGCATGCCCTTCCTATATCTGCCCTTGCTTCAGAGATAAACTGAAAATATATATATATATATATATATATTTCATAGAATGTGATGGTTAAGATTGCTTGTCAGCTAGCCTGGGTCTGGACTGTCCTAGGAGACCAACCTCAGCCCATGACTGTGGGCAGGTTTTGTATGGGTTTCACAGCTCTAGACAGACACACCTTAAACATAAGCAGCATCATTCCATGGATGATGAAAACAAGAGAAAGCAAGCTGAGCACCATCATTTAGCCCCATCTGCTTCCTGACTATGGACACAATGTGATCAGGAGCTTCAAGTTCCCACTAACCTGCCTTCCCTTCTGTGGGTAGCACCCTCAGTCAGGTTCCCGCTAACCTGCCTTCCCTTCCGTGGGTAGCACCCTCAAGCTGTGAGCCAAAATAAACCCTTCCTTCTGTAAGCTGCTTTTGTCTGTCATTTGGTCACACTAATGTGGAAGTAACTGATGCATAGAGTATATTTGAGCACAGAGTGGCACGTTCACTGGGCAGCACTCCGAACCAGGAAGTCATGGGGCTGTGCTGCAGCAGCATGGGCAAAGAGCTCTCACAGGCTGAACACAGGAAACAGAAAATCTCCCTGGCTAGTCAGAATGGAGAGACTCCAGTGAGGGAGTGGCTGGTGGCTTCTCAATAGTGAAATCTGTAGACTTTCTACTGAACTTCACTTTGCCTGACTTGGAGCAGAAGGGCAGTCCCAGCTTACTGGATTCTGGATCAGAAAGTAGTTTTATTCCCCAATGACAGAGCAAGGTAGACCCTAAAGTACTAGCCACTTGGACCTATGAACAACTCTGATTCCAAAACTCCCTGTGAGTTACCACAGAACAAGTATTAAAATTCAGTTTAACCCTCTACCCAGCCCTCTCCCTCCCACAAATACTGACAACCTCAGCCCAGGGGCCTCCCAAAAATCTATCCTGGACTTTGAGCAACACCACCACAAAGGCTGCTTTCCAGAAAAGCTAACCTATGACTCTCTTGTTTGCAAAATAGAGACAACAATGATTTCATAGGCCACAGTGAAGGTTCAGTGAGTAGCAACTTGCCATAGAAGGTACTTGTGCATTTGAGTCCATGGTGCCATGGGCTGCGGTTAAGGCCAGCCCCTTTAGCTAGCTGTGAGGACCGTGGTGCAATCACAAGAGAGACCTCCACAGCATGAAACAGTAGTCTCTGCTACTGACTGCTTCTAATATGGTACCCAAATGAGCAAACCAGACCCCTTACATCCTGTGAGCAGGAACTAACTTTCTCTGCAAGCAATACCCCATAATACAAAAATACAGCTCAAGAACATACATGATAGGCAGGTCTCCAGGCCCAGTGGTTTTATCCCCAAGTATTTTCAATCAGTTTTGCAATGCTAGGCTAGGAACATGTGAATCATACTAGGAACATGTGACAGCAAACATGTTTCTCCCTCTCTTGGACTCACTGACCCATCAGGAATACAGCATGAAGGCACTATAATCAGCTCCCTCCACAGCCCACAGCTCTTCTGCCCAGTCTGAATGCCTGGAGTTCCCAAGGAGGGCCTACTAGACAAGGCCGGCTAGATTCCCATGTTGTGGGCCTACTAGACAAGGCCTGCTAGATTCCCATGTTGTGTTCATGCAATCTAACTCCTGCTACCCCTTAAAACTTCTGGAACATTGGAAGTTGGAGACAGAAAAAGAAAGATCAGCAGGTAACAAGGGAGGGAGACATAAAGGCTGTCAAGATCCAACCCTCATCCTTTATTCAGGGGAGCCTATTCCTGTGCTGAAGGAGAAGCTTGCCAACCAAGGAGTCCCTGTGTACCAATTGGTTTTGCCTTGCACGTGAGTGTGTGTGTGCGTGTGTTGGGGTGTGGGCTTCATGTGCATGAGACAGAGAAAGAGGGGGGTTCATAGTCTCATAAGAAGCCACTGACATAAGTACAAATTATTCACAGCTCACAGATAAAGAAACAGAATTTTATATTTTTGGTTGGGTTGTGAACCTAGCCTTTAACGGTTGAGCCATAAAATGAATTTAAAAATTAAAATGTAGACAGATTTTTTTGTTATAGCAGAGCCCGGAGTCAAGCTGAGGCACCCTTCTTACCACCGCCCTGGACACTTCTCCAGCCCTAGAGCAGTCTTTGTCCCACCCACTTAGATCCCGTTGCCAGACCACTGCTGCTCCACAGCCCAATTTAATGTCACACAGGGAAAGGATGGGCAGGGCAGTGGCAGGCAGACTGTACCCTCTCTACCAGGACTCTCCCAGTTGTTCCAAGTTTAAAATACTAGACTTTGAAAGAGTCTGCGCTTTTCTATTTATTGGTAAGGTCACCCACCGGTGGCAGAAAAGGGTCATAGGGAGAATTCTCGAGCAACACCTACACAGTGACCCTGGCATTAGCAGACTTTTGTTAAGCAATAGTCTCTCTTCATAGCTCTCTACATATTTTGCATATATTCATCTGATTAGCCTCACATCGACCCTGAATGGTGTGTACTGTCATTATCCCCATTTTAAACATGAGGAGACTGGAGGACAGATGGGGCTCCAGAATTTTCACCAGCCACACAGTGAACAAGAAGAACAACTCAGCTCTAAGGCCAGGTAGCCGCATGGCCATAGCTGACTGCACTTGATCATCTCAGGACAGCAATACCGCCAGACTCCTGACAGTCACATCCCTCCGTTTCTGAGTTTCACCATACATACTACAAGCAAAGCTATGATCACTTATTGCCTGCTTCTGGCCGTACAGAAAGCTTTAAATTACACTTCTAATGGTGTCGTGCCCTAGGGAACATGCAAGAACTGTGTGCCAAATTCCTCAACCTCCTTCTAATGATGGTTTTGGGAGAATAGACATGACCTTCATAGAGAGTGATTAAATCTGTCCCACTAGGGAGTTTTGGGATGTAATTCATCCATTTATTTTAAAGCATCACATTATCTTCTGTGTACCTACCTGCCAACCATCATCTATCTATTAATATGTCTGTCTATTCATCTATACACATATACAGCTATCCCAAAACCAAATGAGCAGTATGGAAAGGAAGGTAAAGTGCCTCAGCATCCCGGGCAGTTCTGGTGGGAACATGGGGACACAGAAAAGGTGAGATAACAGCAAGACATAAAACAAAACATGACAAATAAAACAAAACAGTATTTAACAGGATTACGTCGTCTCTAAACAGCTCATCAAAAAATCAGAAAAGAAACAGGATTTTAATGAATGCTGATGCTAGGGCTAAAGAAAAAGTCCTTATGATGATGGAGGGTCTAAAGGATCCAAGGCTAGACCAGCTGTCAGAAGTCCAGAGCACCAGGCTGCACAGCTCCTTTGCAGATTAAGCCTTCCTCAAAGTTACCAACTATCCCTGTTCCTGAACCTGAAGGATGTCTAAAGATGCAGATCTTTCATGTCAGTCAGGGCAATCCCAGGAAAGCTCATCATGCATAGACCCGGCACCCTGGACTTCCACCCCTGCTTCTGGTTCCGAGCTCCATGGCCTGCCAAGTCAAATCTGCACTGGTAACTCTCTGTGGACTTTCCAGCCGGAAGTAGGCACCTCCGATGGCCACATATCTCTCCTTCAGACTAAATACCCTCAAACCCCTGTCTTCATGCACTGCTTATACCACCTCCCTCCCTCCCTCTACCCACACCACTCCATTCAAGGCAGCTAGTACCTCCCAAGGATCAGATCTTAACAATCTTCCCCTGGGTAGTATAAGCAAATGACTTACCTCTGCCCTTGCAGAGGAATGGAATCCAGGTGGCGACCTCCAGGTAGGGCCATCATGTTCATACCAAACTGCAGCAATGCCTGCCCACAGCGGTCGGGACCCTGAAAAGACAGGCCAAGGTGGGCCTATGAGAGAGGAGATACAGTCTCTTTCCTCTCAAATTTGGGCTCTAAGGATCCAAAGTAGGTATGACGGAAGGTCTTCCAGGCCTCCTCTTCTCTGAAGTCCTCACACAGGTAAGGCAGGACTCAGATCTGACCTTCTTTCTAAATCCCTGGCTTACTCTAACCCCCTACAATCTTTCCCTTTGTCCTATTGCCAAATATTTACCCGTTTTGGTGTGTGACGGACACTGGAACACACAGGTCAGCAAATATTGTACAGGATATATGCATACTAAAAGGGCAGCCAATGCATTCCACTTCAGATGATGTCATTTCATCCAACAGCAAGTGGACCACTCAGGGTGTGACCTAAGACTTTAGTGACTTTAGGCCACTGAGTCATGACAGAGTGGATCTTAGGAAAGATTTTCTTTCTCTAAGCAGAACCACCAGCTGAGACAGCCTCTTCTCTATTGCATATTCTCTAGGAGATAATGCAAACCAACTTCAATGAGAGCAGTTATGCAGTCATGAGAGGTGCTAGTTACAGAACAGAGTGAGAGTGTAGAGAAAATTGTCTGGGTCCCTGACCACAGACCCTCTGAGTCAGTTGATCCTGCGGTCTGACTCACCTCTACCCTTCCTACATCTAAGATCCAATACAGTCTTGTCAGTGAAGTCAGTAGTCATGAAGTCCTGTACTGTCAAAAGTATACCAATGGGAAGAACCTGGATGGGGTTAGAGACTTCCAATGCCAGAGCTGAGAGTGCACTTGACTTACTTTAACCTCACAGTAACAAGCTTCTCCCTCATAAAAATAACTGCCCAGCTATTGATCTCTCCTCTCCTCTCACCTCTCCTCACCTCTCCTCACCTCACCTCACCTCACCCCTTCTGTGCTTGAGAAAGAATTTTCTCCACATTCCCTATTCATTCTCTTCTTGTAGAATGGGCCTCTAATCCAAGCAGAGAGTGGATTGTTACCCTTTTAATAGTAATACTATTACACTGGTAGGCATATCTTACCAGGCAGGTCCTCATTGTAGCTCATAAGATGCATGGCTGGGTAGGAACATTAATGATTTTTCCTCTCTTAGCAGCTTAAATAGCACCTAATTCCAGTACTGTGATAGCTAGCCAGCTGGAAGGAAATTCCAGCTCAGCTTGATTTCTCAATGTCTTATAACCCAAATGTGTGGTGTCTTTAGCAACAGAGTTTTACAATCTAATTCTGGTGGGCAACCAAGAGCATTGCGAATCACCTGTAATGTTCTGGGTCAGCGAGGTCCTAAAAGCCCCTAGAACATGAAGAGTTTAATGGAAAAATCCAAGTTTCCCAGGGTAAAATCTAATGTGATGAGATAACAATAATAAAATGACATTTTTATTTATATCTTTATTATGGAGAAGAAGGGGCAAGTGAAAATATTAAAGAGAGAATTTAAAGCCTATATGGTAGATTAGAAGACTAGAAGATGCTTAGCAAGCATCAGGGCTCTTTACAGTGTAAAGCGAAGGATTCTGAAGTCAAAGAAAAGGCCATGTAATCCTGGAGGAAGCCCTGGATCTGATTCCAGTTGAATCTGAGGGACCTGTCAGATGGACTTCCTCCATCTGAGGAAGCACAGTAGTCATGGACAAGAACTGAGATGCACACAAATGTTTGAGCTTCTGTGATAAGATTCAGGAAACATGGCTTGGATACCACAACATTCTGGCAGTGACTTGTAACCCATGATCTGTGCACCCTTTAGAAAGGAACAACGGGTGTTTCATTCATGACTGCCCAACAGCGATGCGGGCAGAGCCCTCAGGCCAACAAACCTTCATTAGCCTGTTCTCTTGAATCCTGTGTCTTTTCACAGATGGGAATTGTCCCTTGGGTGCATGTAAAGTTCTTATATATCCCTAACCCATTCACAGGCTCCATTTTAAAACTTTTCATTCTCAATATTAGAGTAGGAATAGGACCTACATAATGACCACGATATAGTAAAGAGTCACTGTAGGGCCATAGCTTATACTCATGAGGATGACAAACAGGTGAGAGAGACTCTCTGGAAGACCAGATAGTAAACACCAGGCATTCAACCTAGGTGATGTTTATGAAGATCCCATAACAATAATTCTAATAGCTAATTAATATTCATGGAGCATGAACTATGTGCCTTGTGCCTTTTAAATACTTCACACACTATTGACTCATGGTATGTTACTATCTCCTTATAGAAAAGAAAAATATGTACAAATATGTACTGGAGACAGTGCACTAGAATCCACATTTGAGACTTGAGGACTGTACTGAAGGTTTCTCTCCCGCCCACCAATTTCCGAATAACCACTCTAAGGCTAATATTAATTACAATCTATTTGACCTATTAGTTAAGGCTTATTGTTAACTAGCTCTTACAACTTAAATTAACCCATTTCTACTATTTTATACTTTACCGCGAGGCTCATGGCTTGTTAGTGCACATCTTGCTTCTCCAACAGTTGCTGGCATCTCTCTGACTCTGCCCTTTTCTCCCTGTATCCCTGTTTGAATTTCCTGCCTGGCTATTGGCCAAATCAGCTTCTTTGTTAACCAATGGTGATAAAACCTATGGACAGCCTCCAGAGAGACACCCTATATGAGAGGAGAGGTGCTGAGCAGGTGAAGACGAGGAGAAGCATGACTCCATTCCCTGGCAGCTCTATCAAGCTCCGAGGAGCTTCACTAGAAGCCCCAGCTAAACTATCAAATATGGCTGCTACCCTTACAGTGTGGACTGCTAAGCATGCAACTATCACGGAATTTCTCCCACCAGTTCACCACCTCTTTTTGATGCCCTTACGTCTCCAGCATCCCACTGTCCTAGGTCCTTTCCATCCTCTGAGCAAAGGTTCAGATTGTTAAGACCAATACAAAGCTATATGGTCCATCAGGAAACCAAGAAAGATTTAAGGGAACACCCTACTTCTTAGTGGTATGAAAGAAAGAGGTTAAACAAGGGAATGATAAATTCAAACCCCGATTTTACCTGATTAGCATATGACCTTGGAAAATCACTATGCCTCTGTGACAGTGGCTCCCTTAACTATACCTATTCTAGAAACTCCCTGAGGATTAAGCACAGACAAAAGGCTCTGATATTATGCTTGGATGGGTAGGTGAACAAGGGAGTACCCTTTCCTTAAGAGCTGGAGTTGAAAAATGTAGAAGAGGCAAAAGGGGCACATGCAGATGTAACAGTGAAGAGGAACCCTCTGTCCACCACCCACCCCCACCAAATCGCTCACTGGATTCTTAGTCTTGGGTTTTCCCTCATTGTGTTTTCCTGGGCTGTGTCACACCATGAGTGTCTGTTCACAACGATTTGAAGCCCTGAGTATTTCTGACTTAATTCAACTCAATAGATCAATTTAGATGACTTAGTTCTGCACCCAGGTCTCATTAGAGGCAACCTTTGCTCACCTGCACTTAGCTAAGAAGACTGGGCTTCTGTGGGAAGTCGAGACTACTTACAGTAAAGTTTTCCATTAGAATCAGAAGAAAAGGGTATTTGTGCTTTTGTCTAATGGGACAATCTGGGGACAGCTCATAACACAGCTGGGATTGTTTAATCGGATGAGTTCAGTACAACTGACCACACGGGAGAGACAGTAAATACTGTGGAAATCACTCAGCTCAGAGACAGTACCAAGAGACTGTTTGGGGTAGCAGGAGAGCAAGACCGTGCATCTTAGGAATCTGGTCCCTCTTTCTCCAGGACTCCAGAGTACGGAGCCTGTAAGTTATGGGACCATTTTGCCAGCCTGCCATTCTAAGTCATTCCACCTTTAGAGCTAAAATGTTTCTTAGAGAAGAACACTACTTCATTGGAAAAGCAGATAGAACTTTTCTAGGGCCCCCATGCTTGTTTCCCATCTGCAGAATGGGACCTTTGCGATATTGTAAGCATTAAGATAATCCTCAGACAAACATTGTTTCTTTGGTCTCTAACATATGCCCCTACTTCCCACATCTGAGAAATACCCCTGTTATGAACTTTCTTGATACATTATGTAAACAGAAATGGCCATGCAATTTGTATGCAACCCTTTGCAGCAAAAACAAATACCAACCAGTCACACAGAATAGAAACCCATGACCTCAGCTTTATCAGTTGTGTGCAGAGCTTGGATTTTGAGCCTTGGAGCCTCTGACTGCAGGAGGATCAAGTTCTCCTGTACCTGGAATGCAGGTAACACTTTGAAATAGCCCTGCGATGTATGTTTTGTATTACAGTTTTCTTCCTTAATCGGTGAATTTGTGCAGAATGCCTAGCAGATAAAGTTTGGTAGATTCTGCATGCACAGCCTGCAAATCATCCCAAAGAGTTTCTCTTCCCTCATTCTCTGTATGTCACTACCCCAGCCATTTCTCAATTTGGCCTATGAAAGAACTCCTGGGGGTTACCACATATCACTTATTTATCTCCGGACTCATTCAACTCAAAGCTTTCTCAATACAACTTCCAAAGCAATCTAAACACAAGACAAATCACATCATCTCACTATTCATCCCAACCCCACAGCCACCACCAGTGACTTCCTACCACTACACCAAGGCTAACCCAACTAGCCCACCCCCATCTATGAAGATCTGACCCCTGACTACCACTATAACCTTTCTTCTGGCCCCTCTCTGCTACTCTGGCTATTGTTCATTTTAGCACCCACATCTCCTCTTGCCAAGCACTTTCTCTTCCAGGAGAGTCTCACCTCCATCTTTCTCATCAAGTTATCCCTGTGGTCCATTAGAGCTCTGCACAAACACCACCCCAGGGCAAACTCCCCAGCCCGCAGGGTCAAGCCCTTCAGGGTGAAAGCCCCCTTAGTTTTTCTCCTCCTCAGAACCTACCAAACTGACCATGACATCAGCAACTTGTATATCTCTCCCCTGAGTGTCCTGGGACAGATACAGAGGCTTTGCCTGCTCAGTGTTGCCTCCTCCATATCTGACATGTTGCCTGATACATAATGATTAATAAAGACTTGTTGACTGACTAGACGAGATCTTGTTGAAGTAACTTCAGTTTCTTCACTGATAGACAATGGTAACCATTTCAGTGCTGCCCAAGTGTTTGGAGGGATTATGACAGTGTCATAGATAAAGACACACATCCCTTTCATGTTCTTGCGGTCCTCACTGCCTGATTATGCCCAGCTGGGCAGCTTCCCTTCCGACATTCAGATCTGTGTTTATCAAGCTCTTCCAGGTGGACAGAGGGATGAACAGTCAGGATGTATTCATCAAAACTGCAGTAACAGGTCATCAAGAGAAATCTGGAAGACATCTGGGAGCACAAGGTGGGGATAAAGTGCCACGGAGAGCTTCTTGGAGCATGGTCCCAATACTGAAACTCCAAAGGAGAATCTGGAATTATTAAAAAGGTGGCTATAAGGAAAACAGAGGAGAACATCCAATGGATACCAGATTCTAAGTACCATGAGGTCAGGAAGCAGGTGTATCTGGAAGGTGGACCATTCTAGAATGTTGGAATGTAGACGAGAGATGGCAGACTTTAGAGCAAAATACCCCCAGTGGCATAAGAACACAGGAAAATGGGTGGTCATTTTTAGCAGGGAGAGGAACAGGTAACATCTGTGGTGATCCTCAAAGGCAGATTGAAATTTTGTCAATAAAGGAAGGGATAGTGGCATTCAGGGCCAACGGGGCAGTCTGGACTGTACCAGAAAACATAGTAAGAATTTGGGACCCATTGGTTCTTATGAAGCTGGAGGGAGTGTGTCATACAGTAAAGGAAATAAAAGATGCAGATGCTTTTAGTCTCTAAGTATCGGTACTGTGGGTGGAGGAGCCACTGAGTTGTTGGGGTAAGGAAGTCAAGGGAGTGGAGCTGCTGAGCAGTGGAGCTGCTGAGCAGTGGGTGAGCTCCAGTGAGGGAGAATAGCTCCAGGGGCTTGATTCAGAAGACAGCAGGAGCTTCCGGGGAGAGCACTAGAGCCCTAGAAACGTAAAGCAAAAAGAAAGAACAGAAAAGCGTTGGAGGTAACAATGGGTCCTCCTCAACATCTGAACTCAGGGCCTACGAACTGGGACAAGAATGGGGGTGGTCACTGGAGCTATCCCTGAGGCACTAACTGGGTGCCTGACACCCTACAGCAATCAGATACTTCAAGGACTCTCATCCCCGAGGGAGTTGCAAGAAACCAAGCAAGCTGCCACCTGGCCCTGCCAAATGACTGAACCTCATGAAATATAGAAAGTGCTGGCTCCCTGGAGAAAGCCCTGGTGGTCCCTCACAGCTGTCAGGCCAGGAGGCCAAGAAGCAGGCAGAAAAGGCCTCCAGTCCCCAAAAGGCCTGTGTGATACAGAACAGCTTCATCAAAGCACAGAAGAGGCCCTAACCCTCTGCCTGATGAACTGGATCTATCTACCTTCAAGACTTTACCTAAAAGGACACAAAAATTCTATCTATGAAACTGATGTAGGATTCCCCTCTGTATGCTGTGAATGTGTTTTGTTACCATTGGTTAATAAAGAAGCTGCTTTGGGTCTATGACAGGGCAGAATGAGCAAGGTGAGAATTCCAAGCAGAGATAGAGGAGAAAAGTAAGGGGAGTCAGAGAGATGCCATGTAGCCTCCAAAGGAGAAAGATGCCCCGGAACTGTACCAGGAGGCCGCAACCTCATTGTAAAATACAAAATAATAGAAATGGGTTAATTTAAGATGCAAGTTAATTAATAAGAAGCCCAAGCTAATAGACCAAGTAGTGTTTTTTTTTCATGTAAGCACTGCCTGGCCCACTATATCCAGCCTCTTCTTAGCTAACTCTCACCTCTTGATTAACCCATATCTAGTAATCAGT
>LOJH01012769.1:12725-25332 GCA_001685095.1 Ellobius talpinus
GTCCATCTTGGGTCTGCCTGACTCGGCTTTCTCCCAGCATTCTGTTCTGTCTCCAAGAAGTGTTTGAATTAATATAGTTTCTGTGTAATTATGTCGGGTCTGGGCAGCCAGAAACAAATGAGCAGTCTTTGCCTACATGAAACTAAATTATGAACTTCTCAGGACTGAGTCTGTGGTACCTAGGAAGAAATAGACTAGTCTTCTTAGAGGACCTTACATCAATCATACTCTTAGGATATTAGAACTTGTGGGCATCTTGGGACCAGCTCCTTGCCACTTAATAACAGCAATAACCATGAAGAGGAGGAGAGTGGAAAACACTTAATGGCTATAAGACTGTTCTAAACACTTTACCCTTAGTCTTTAAAGCAGTTACCTTACTTAGGTTACTATGTCATCCCTGTTTTTCAGATGAGTAACAGAAGCATGGAAGAGGTTAATGTAGACAAATGGAAAGATAAGTTCACAGGGAGAGAAATCTTCTTGCTGAAGAACACAGCTATGCCCGGGACATGCACACATGTCTTGTAAACTGCTTGTCATCCCCTGGGAAATTTCAATATGCCTTTGCCTTGGAGAGATCTGTAAAAAGATCAACCAAGGCTTGCCATAGTCTGTGGTAGGAAATCAGTGGGGAATTGGGGCCCAGTTGTAAATCATGGATATCTCGGCCAGCTTTTATTATTTGTTGTGGTTATCATGTGCAGGGAAGCAACATACTAAGGGAAATTCAAGGGTACTTATTGTATACTATCTTTGTATGATTGAGGTAGAATAGGTAAGTTAGCTGCAACACAGTTAATAAAAACCCAGAGACAGATATTGGGGTTCGATGTGAAGGTCAGAAAAGCAAAACAGCCAGCCACTGACTCTTACCTCTACCTCAGTCCAAAATGGCAATCCTACCTCCAGGAATCCTCAGAATGAGATTGAGCCTGAGAGCTGTTTCCTCCCATTTTATAATCCTCTCTAGTGCTGGGATTGAAGGTGTGTATCACTATCACCTGGTTTCTATGGCAAACTAGTGTGGTTACTGGGATTAAAGGTGTGTCACCACTGCCTGGTCTATAAGACTGACCAGGGTGACTGTTTTACTCTCCGATCTTCAGGCAAGCTATATTTATTAAAATACAAATGAAATATCACTACAGTTAGCTCAGTAATGTGTATGAGTCTCTAGAGAGTCGGACATAGAGAGAAAAACATCCTGTACTAGCTAGTTTGATGTTAACTTGGCACAAGCTAGAGTTATCAGAGAGAAAACCTCAATTGAGAAAATGACTCCATAAGATACAGCTATAAGTCAATTTTTAAATTAGTGATCAGTGGGGGAGGGCCTATTCCATTGTAGGAGGTGATACCCATGGGCTGGTGGTCCTGGGTTATATAAGAAAGCAGCTGAGCAAGCCATGTGGAGCAAGCCAGTGAGCAACACCCCTCTATGGTGTCTGCATCAGTTCCTGCCTCCAAGTTCCTGCTCTGCTTGAGTTCCTGACCTCACTGCTTTTGATGATGAACTGCTATATGGAACTGTGAGTAAAATAAACACTTTTCTCCCTGGATTGTTTTTGGTCATGATGTTTCAACACAGCAATAGTAATCTCAAGACATACAACATCAAGATATCCCTGTTGGAATATGCACCCAGAACCTGATTTATACAACCACTCATCTCTAAATGGCATCACACCATCCAAGTAAACCACAATGCAGCCTCTACCAAAAGTCTTGCATAGAATCAGAAAAGCCACTTCTACCTCCATGGCATGTCTTGAAATACAGCCTCCCTGGTTCTGGGCCAAAGACAGCCCAGTTGCCCTGTGCTTTGGAAGTTGCAGAGGAAGCTATTGTCTCTGGCACCTGGTTGAGATGAATATTTTCTCTGAAGTTGTAACTGAGAAACTGGTGGTCAGAACTCTGAGACCTGAGGTGGACTATTCCCTGCAAAGAAGCTTGCCTGGGCTTTTGAGCCTCCCATACCAGAGTTCTGTGGATTAAGAATGTACATTCAGAGGCAGACTCCCCATGTTTATTAGTGTGTGACCTTGGACACCAGGTTTTGTTTTTCTACAAGATGGGACAAATAATCAATATAAAATGAGAATTCTATATATACCAGTGAGTTTGTAGCTACATGATCAGTGGGTGTTTGGTATAAAGATCATGCCATGTCTCTTCTGGTGAAAGCACAGAAGTACAGGAAGAAGTCAGAGACCATTCTGTCAACTCAACTCTAATTATTCAAAGGCCTTTTCATTCTCAAACTTTAAATGATTACTTCTTACTTTCTAACTTTTCCTGATATAAATATTACCCAACTTCTCAAATGTTGCTTATCTTTGATTTGCAGAAGAGAGGTAGATCTTCCCCACTGGGCCCAGATCCCAGGGTATTAAAATTAGCCATCACCATGCTCCAAGCTAATGACTTGTAACTGCCACAAATAGACATAACTCTCAGATATAGGCCATTAGAGAAAATTGAATAGCTCCAATGTGGCAAAAATTTGAATACATCCTATTTCATAAATCATGTGTAGAGGTCTCACTGGGCAAACTACTTCCCTTTCTGTGTCATGATGAAGACCCAACTTGAAGGGGTCTATAAACTCTTGAGAAAGAGGACATAGGAAGGAGAATTTACAACATCTTATATTCTCATGAATGGAACCTTTGCTTTCTTCTCAATCCATGATGGCACAGAAGTAACAACCAGGACAAGTCAGGCACCTCTGGTACCTTCTTTCCTTCCCCAGTCCTCTGCGCTGGTGGTCACTAAGAAGCCTTGGGAGGGAAGAACATTGAAGTCACAGAAATGCATGACTAATGCCACTTTAGCTCTTTGACCTTTGATTTTTTTAATCTGTAAAATCATAATAGAACCCATTCTGTGCTGTTAGACTGTACTAAGAGCATAGTGCCTACACGACACTTCAGAAGCTAATAACAACCTAAGAATCTACTCGGACCCCAAAAGCAGTTAATAAGACAGTACATGAGAAGTGTCATGGTATCCTTCCATGTGCCCAATTTCTCACCTAGATGTCAAAGATCTGCTCTCCTGAAAAAGGCTGAAAGGCAGATTCTATCATATGCATTGGAAAGAAGCAAAAGGAATTTGAATATAAAAATAAATCAGTACATAGAGACTGCTGTGGTTTGAAAATTCAAGTTCCCACCAGGATATAAAGATCTAATCCCCAGTGTGAGAGCCTAGGGAGCTAAAAGCTATGACAGTGAAGCCCTGCAAATGGATGAACACTATTCTACAAGAGCTCACAGAAGTGGGTTTGTTATCATGATCTTTTCATCTTCTGCTCACATGAGGACCAGTCCTTTCTGCCCTCTGGAGGATGCACCATTCAGCTATCATCTTGGAAGAAAAGCAGTGCCTCTCTAGATGCAAAGTCATGAGTTCTTGATATTGGACTTCCTAACCTCCTGTTCTGTGAGCCAATACATTTCAGTCCATTATAATTATAGTTTTGACATTTGGAAATAGCAGCATAGGACAGAAAGCATGTTTTGAATTGAGCACAGACAAACACTGCAACATTTCTGTGCTTAGCAGCACTAGTACTGAAGAAACAGCTACCATCCTAGCTCACATACCATGTGGCCAAAGGATTATGAGACATTCAATGGACAAGTCAGTCTGAATCAGAACTTAGCTCAGCCACAAGAGTAAAGTATTCTCACCAGCTCATTAGTGAAAAGAAATCACAGACAAGATTTAACCCACTCCAAGGCTTGACTCGTTCTGTGTTTCTAAACAGAATAAGCCAGAGTGTGAGAAAGCACAATCATTCTCAACACATTGTTGAAATTTCTGTAATGTGCATAGCTAAATAATCCTTTAAGTTTGGAAAGGGGGATGTCAGATACACTGTCTACGTCTTCCTACACAGGTTAACTATGTAGACCTCAAACATGAATGCCAATCTGTAGAGTGCTGCTTCAACGATACTTGTCACTATTTCCAGCACTCCACATGTCACACAGCACTTGGACGGTGTCTAAAGCTCAGTTAGCATGAGAGTGGGCTTAAGTCCTAATCATTCTGTCCTATCCACTGAATCTGTCTCCAAGACATGGCCATCTCTGTTCACACATTCATTCGTAAGAGCAGCTAATATTGCCACAGCCATGCAATTCTAAGATGCAATTTATCATACCCTAACCAATGGCACTTTGACTTTGCCATCTTTCCTTTTTATGAAGCAGCAGGGTGTCTTTCATTTTAATACATCTTAAATTCAATGAAATGTGATATATGGTACTTAACTATGTGCCAAGAACTTTTCTAAGTGTTTCAAATAAATAAACACATTTACACACCCCAAATATCCAAAGCAATCCATCTCACTGCTGTGCAGGTTTCAGAGAATAAGAAACAGAAAACTATAAGTCCCTTAACTTGTTAGCTTACATGGTTAAAAAGTTGAGTGGAGGTAAAAACACTACCTTCTCCTCCAGTCCACCTCAACATATCACTGTTTTTCAGCAACTAACTTTCAGCTGGCAACAGAGCCCTTTTAGATAGTTAGTTAGTTGGTTAGTTCAGAGCCTCTTTCTTACACAGAAAACTAACATTATGTTTTTAATTCCAGTAAAATGATAGATCAGACAGTTTAAAATACTTCTCCATGAAAATGGCTTTAAATATAAAGATATTTATAAGCATCAGTTACTACTCTTGTTTGTGGGACAAAATCTGTCAAAAGAAACCTGAGGAATGAAAGAGTTTATTTTGGTTCATAGCTGGCTGGTGCAGCTCATCACGATAGAAAAACATAGCTGCAGGAGAATAAGGTGCATTGTGTCCAATAGTCAGGAAGCAGGGCGATGAATGCAATCACGAAGCTGGCTCTCTCCTTCTTTTCATTTTAACTTAGGCCCAGAGTCCAGACCAAAGGATGGTGCTACCCACAATCAGGATGGGTCTTTGCCCTTCAGTTCAACCTTTAGAAGCATCATCATAGACAAGCTCAAAGGTGTGTCTCCCAGGTGATTCTAAATCCAATGAAGCTGACAGTGAAGATCAAACACTTCTGGTCTTAAAAATATATCACTGAGCTGGCAGGAAAAATGGAATAAATATGGAGAGTCCAAAGCAGGCTGAGGTATCAAGAGGAGCTTTCCACTGAAAACATCTATGAGATGTTGCCTCCCTCAAGTATTTGTTTCTTTCAGGTGTAGGGAGATAGGGGCTAAAGACTAGGGATTTCCAAAGGGGAAGAATCAAACACAAGCCCAGAAGAGAAGAAACTCAATGCACAGAAAATGAGAAACTAACCTTCTCTGTAAAGTGTCTGTCATAAAATCTGAGAATTAATCACCATGGCATGACCCTCATAGAGACTGAGGCTTAGGTTTACATCACCTGTTAGAGGATTGATGATGGAGCTCAATTAGAAATTTCCATTCCAAGAAATAAGAGAATTCTTGGAAACAGATTCAAAAAACAAAGACTACAAATTATAGCCATGCTATTCTAAGAAAGAATGAAAAGATATATTGGTATGCTAAATGATAGAACAAAAGGAAACTCAGAGGACACAGACACCTTCAAAAACGAGAAACCAGGGCTATGAGTGAAGAATGACATAGTCTAATGTTTTACCACCATTGCAAGAAAGATAAGAGAGCATATGTGCAAAATAGTGTTCAAACATAGTAACTTCCATATCCAAAAATAACAGTGAGTATCAAACAAAACAAATACAAAAGATGCAGATATCTTAAGAAGTTAAAAAAGACTGAAGAACACCAAAGACAGGGGATTTTAGAAATATCCAAAGGTAAGTGGATTCCGTTACACAGTGGTTAGTATGCTGGCAGTAGCCAGAGAAAAACAGGCGTAGAATGAACAGAACTGCTAAGTGTTAATCACAAGACAGAAGACAACCTGGCTGGGGAGGACTGTCCTGGAGCTCTGTGTTCAGAGGAATGCACTTTGTCAGAAAGTGGATGAAGTAAGACGGGCTCAGAAAAGTAAAAGTCTCACAAGAAAGAATTCCGAAGGCGTTCAGAAGAAATGGAATGTTGCATGGGAAGGTGGAACAAGCAAGGAGGACTGTGCAGTCCCCAGATACCACGCCTTAGGCTAGACTAAGCATCAGACGTCAGCGCTACCTCTGCATATACACACAATCCAAATGCCTGCTGGAGGCTATGGCTCTCCCTGTGCTGTTCTCCCTCTGACTGGGAGGGTTTTCTCTTGTAGTGGTACCAGTGGCCAAAGCCACTTTACCACCCAAGTTAATGGCGAGTGAGACTTAACTGGCTGTGAATGAAAACTGCTCTTGAAGAAAGTCACATGAATGCATAAAGTCCCATCCATGGGCAGGTAGGTCTTCTGGTCAACCATCTCCGAGAGCAGACTCCTGCTCACCTTAGTCAAGGCTGAGAGGGAGAAAACAGCATCCTCTCTGCCTCAAGCCCCAGTTTTATGCTAAAGATGAAGATGGATGAATTGTACTGTTTATAGGATTTCCTTTTCCACTGGTAGAGATATGCAAATGCATAATCAAGTAAAGCACAGTAATTGGTGTAGCCTGAGTTCAATGAGATGCCTAGCTTTCTCTTGCTGTGGGTGAGCACTCTCTATGCAGACATCCTGGTGGGAATAAAGATACTCTAAAAAAAAGTCTTGCTCCTCCCTTTGCCTATCAGACTATTGAAACAACTGTCTCCAGGAAATTGAAATTCTCCCAAGAGCTGGAAGAAGGAAGAGCTGACATCTGGTGCTGGCCTGGAGTGGTTGTCTCCAGAAAGAATGTACCCGATGACGACAGCTTGCCATCCATCTTACAGGAGAGACTGGAGTGAGACAATGAAAACAGGCAAGATGACGCCTTGACCAGGACTAGTTAGTGATGCACACCTCTTACCTTAAAATAATCTAAACTTTATCAGGTCCCTGAAGGCAAACTTGGGAGGTCCCTGGTTCTCTCTATGTGTCCCTCTTCCCATATGACCATACTGGACAATCTCCTTTCCAGAAATCAGAACCCAGTCTTCTTCCTATAGTTTACTCTTCCCCAAACCCAGACCACGCTATGGTCTATGTTCAAAGATGGCTTCAAGTGACAAAAGACATCTGAAATTTATCCGAATGATGGATGCTCATTTCTCCTGCTGACTGTAATAGCCACTGGACACCCCAATCACTGTTTACCCATCTACTATACTTCTAGGGCACAGCATTCCTGCTGTCTATACTCCCAGGCTTCTCACCCAAAGCTGTTACAGTCTTGCTGGTCCCCAGCCTACCTCGACTGTGCTAATGTCTGTCTCATTCTCTCCAAACCCAATTCTCACTGTAAAGCCCTCCTGGAAACCTGCTGCACCCCCTCAGCCCCATGTCTCCATGCACATCTAAGCTCTGTATCCTCCTCACAGATGTCAGCCCCTGACCCCAACTCTCCCCACATCTTTAAGGACTACCATCCTGTACTCCCATAGGTCCCAGCCCCAAGAACACAGCTCTATTCTCCTCAGGACTAGCCTGCTCTCTCTAGTAGGCTAGTCCTGAGAAGATTTAAACAAGGCTATCACTTGAATCTTCCTCTGACCTCCATGGCAGAGCTACTGCAACACTGAGGTGTTGGCTCCATTTATGCTGGATGTGCTGAGGATGTTTGACTTCCTAACTGTCCAGTGACCTCCTAGTAAACTTTGTCTCCCTGTTAGGGCCAAAGTCCCACAAAGATACGCCCAGAACAGTTAGTATTCTGCATGGGGTTCCATGTGCTAGAAACCACTAGGCCTGGAGCTGGAGTAATGGCTTAGTCATTGATAGCACTTGTTGGTCCTCCAGAGGACCCCAGTTTGATTCCCAGCATCCACATTAGGCAGCTTACAGCTGCCTGTAACTCCAGCTCCAGGGGATTTGACATTGCTGGACTCTTCTAGAATCTGCACTCACACGCACATATCCACACACAGACACATACCTTACACATAACTAAAATTAATAAAAATTAAAATTAGAAAATCCATGAGGCATGATGGAAAGATCCTATGGGACAGAAGGAATAGATGGTCAGTTATGACCACCCTCTGTCCCTTGCGTTACCAGAAGAAGCTTTAAGTCCTCTCTCTTCTCTTTCGTCCCCTTCTGCAATCTGTTCTCTTTATTGCTACCAAAGCATGACACCACCCAACCCTTCCAATGTCACTCCTAGCATTCTGACTGCTGTATGAATAACACGCAGGAAACCTCTGGATCTGGCTGCCATGACAGCACTGACCGCACCTCGTTTGGACTCTGTCCTCACTTCACTCCAGTCATGCTGACCTTCCTCACACAAGCCTCCAGGCCTTCGCCCTTCTCTCCACAATGCTCTCATAGCTTGCGCCTTTTCCTCCTCCAGGCCTCTGCTTGATCTTAACCAAAAGGCAGAGACAATACTGGCCTCTGCTTCTACAGTGCTTAACCAAAACCCTTCCCACTCTTGGAGCTCCTTCGCCATCTCTTACAGCTCTACATAGTGCTGAGAACTGTGTTCACATCCTGCATGTGACCTGTTGACTGTCTCCCAAACTAAAAAGCAAATCCTGCAAGGAACTGACGCTGGCTTTCGCCCGTCGTGCTTCTAGGGGGTCTGGAGCAATGCACGACCCATAGCAGATGCTAAGTAGACACTTGAATAGATGTGAGAGTGAGCAAGTGGGAAAATGAGTCTGTAACTTAGCCCCTTGGCACCCTGGGCACTGGTCCAAGATGCTGCTATCTGATGGGGCTGCCATTGTCCTCTCCTGCTCAGTCCCAACCCTGTCTTCTGCAGCAGATGGACAGCACACGTTTGGGGAGTTTCGTAAATGACAGTCCCCAGAAAACTGGAAGGACAGCAGCATCTGTAGAGGCGGCGCCAGGGCTACCACTGCCTTGTTTCTAAATGTCGTATTTTAAAGCTTGTTCTCCCTACACCTCCAGCCTCTCTACGTATTCCACAGAAGTAAAGGACAATCAAGGTAGAAAAATAAAAATAAAAACTGCTCCAGATGGAGCAGTTTGCCCTTCTCTCTGGGTCTGAGCCCTGACCTCCTCTGCAGAGCCCGACAACCACTTCACATCAACTGGCTACTAGGTTGAGGAGCCAGTGACTAAACTATCATGGAAGGGAGGTCAAGAAAGTGAAGAACAAGAAGGGAGTCAGGGAAGGGAAGCAAGGAAAGAGAGCTGGTCAGCAGGAAAAAAATCAGAGAGAGGCAGAGTAAAAACTGCCATGCTACAGCAGCCAGTCAGCATGGAGCTGACCCCTCTTGTCTCCTTACCTGGGCCTCTGGGCTGTGAGGACAATGGATTAAAATAGTTCAAGAGAGAAGGGGATTCTCAGCTTCCAGAGTGGCATATAAATCCAACCTCAATTCTTGTTTGTCAATGGATGGGTGGGTGGGGGAGTGACCAAAAGAAGAGAAAACTGATTGATAGAAGACAGGAGAGTGAGGAATGCACGGGGACCACATGGCCTATTCTATGCTTGACTTCTCTACAAGGGGGACTGGCTGGGTACGTGCGCCCAGGTTCCTGCATTCCCTGCAGGCTTATGCCCAGCCGAGTTGCATGTTGGCAGCTGCTGATCATATAATCATTCAGGAGACTGACCTGCTTCAGGGAGCCTTCCTGGGACAGTAATGATCTTTTCCCAACACATAATGTATGTGCTCAGCAAACCAGGGTAGGGAAAACAAAGAGGCCCAAGCTCAGGGGTAGCACTGGAGGTCAGCTGCCTTCTCAAGAGCACCCCTTGGGGTTATACAGGAATATGATGTGACCTGGTCAGCATCTCCACAACTCTCCTAGGGCATAGTCCAAGTCATTGAGCCAAAAGACGGTACATGTTCCAAGATGAATGATTTATCTTTATCTTCAAATAAAGTTCTCACTTAAATGTTCTTTATGTTAAATGGTACCATCATCTCTTTGGTTGCTCAGTAACACTTCATCTACCCACCAACTTGTACATTTATCCATCTCTCCATTCACTCAACATGTCCCTGTGGCATGTGACAGCTGTATTCTGCTACCAACTAGGATAAAGGAAACTACAAAAGGGAAATGTCCCAGACAGCACAGAGCCATAAAATAAAAAGAAAATGTATTAATTATCACAGCAGAAAAGGAGATCCATACTGTGATGAGGTCTTAAAGGAGGCATGGTGTGTTTTAAAACTTTATAAAATGGGATTTGATCTAGTCGGGGAGGTCATGGAAACTGAGGGATAGGTAGAAATCTGGCAGGTGAGGAGAGGAAGGAAGAGCATTCTAGGCAGAAGAGCAACCCTTGCAAAGGTCTATGGCAGCGGGGATAAAAGAACAAGCCTGAGAGAGGATCGCTGAGACAAAGAGGGAGGGGAGTATTGTGGTGTGGGAAGATGTGGGCAGAGCCAGACAAATGAGACCAGGTAAGCTTGCTTGGGTATTTGATCTTTATCTCCAGTTGGAAGCCACTGAAGTGTTTTAAAGTAGAGAAATGGCAAAACCAGAATTGTTCTGAAGTCCCCTTTGGCTTCTGTGAAGATATACTGGAGGGCAGCAGGTATGGACATATTGTCACTCAGGTATTTAGAGTGGTACCTTGAACTAGAGGATGCTGGTGAAGATGGAGAAAAGTGATGGACTTAAGGGATACACACTCATGTGAACAGGCATGGGAGTGGCTGATCCGGGCTTGGAGCAGAGAGATGAGGAGGAGGAGGATGGCTTCATCTCTCTAGCTCAGAGATACTGAGGATTATGGCTCCATCTCTCTGTCTTAGAGATGAGGAGGAGGATGACTTCATCTCTTTAGTTTGTGCAGCTGTGGAGATGAGTGCGATCTGAAACACCTGGTGAGGTTCAGGTACTCCCAAGATTGACAGAATATTGGAAAATGAAAGGCATTCCATGATGAATGTGTTGAGTTTGACAAGCCTTGGAGACATCAACCTGGGAGACTCCTTACTGCCTCTCTGCTACTTTCTGTTTTCAACAGTTACTGTGTCTCCGTATTGACTCACCACGTCTCCGTATTGACTCAGCTCAGACACCTGTGATTATTCCTTGTGTAGTAGAAGCAATATCCTCGCTCTTTCCTCTCTAACTTCTCCCCCTCACACACGTCTTTTTAAATAATATCTCCTGAAAGAGGCCTTCGCTGAACCACCCTCTCCCTAACATGCCCATACCCTGTTACTCTCTACATTAGACTCAATGGATTGTTTCTTCTAAAAAAAAACACAGTGTCATATCATCTTGGTTTACTCTGAAAGGAAATAGACATACATGTCTTAGCTCTGTCAAGAGACCATATACACCAATAACAAGGTCATGGGGTAACCACAATTGGGTTTCTAAATATCATTACTCCATAAAAGAAGCCTGGGATCTTCAAACAAATGTCTAATTCCAAGCTGGAATAAAGAAGAATCAAAGTAAACCCTAACTTCTTGCTACTTCAGATAATAAAGAAGCATTCAGAGAATCATGGAAACTAATTGAAGAGAAACAGAAGCCAGTTTACAACAGCCTCCCACTAACTGAATCTGAGATCGTGTGACTATCAGAACTAAAATAAACACAACACTTGATTCATCTAATGAATTTAAAATGTATGAGACCCCCCATTAAGGAAGAAAGGGAGGAATAGAGGGAGGGAAAAATGAGTACTCTTTCTTATAAGAGAATAACAATAAATAAATATAAAAGGAATAATGAATTCAAAATTATGATGGATATATCACTGTAAGTTTTATGACAAATATGGTCTGTCTATATTCTCAAAATATATATTTTCTCGTTCTATGTTCTCAAAATATCTTTCCCCAAGCTCCTTGTTAACTTAGATGAGAACAGCAGTTTGACTGTGGAAAACTGATGGACCTCACCAGAAGTGAACAATGACAGCCTCCATCTCTGGAAGTCAGGGACTTGCTGAACTGAAAACTCAAGAGAACACAGTTGCCTGCAGAGACCATACAGACTAACTCCAGCTGTGCAGACCACCAAACAGCTAATATGGAGGATACTTAACGCAATAGCCACCTGCACTGTTCAAAACAAAGGGGGCAAGAGAAATAACGCAGAGCTAGAAGGAAGATGGTATGGCCACAAAGATGGTATCAGGGCTGTAGTAGATGATCTTCTTCGTCAGCTTGACTGAAACTGAAATCAGCCAGGAGACACACTTCTGGGTATGTCTGTAGGGATGTTTCCCAAGAGGTTTAACTAAGTAATGAAGACGTAGCACCCTAAACACAAGGGTGGAGTAGGAAGCCAGATGAGTACAAGCAACTCCACTTTCTCTGCCATTACACTCACGTCGTCTTCACCATCCCAATGAGCTACATCTCCTCAAATCATGGGCCAAAAAAGCACCCCTTTTCTTCCTTAGGCCGCTTTTGTCAGGGCTGCCACAGCTACAAGAAAGGTAACACAGCACAGCCTGCCCTGAGGCAGGAGACTGTCCTTCTCTAAACACACACTGAAGGATTTAGGGATGAAGAGGAAGTGTGCCTCTAATTCATTCTGAGATTGATCAGAAATATAAAAATTGGTTTGCAGTCACACTCTTTTTTAATATTTATTTATTTATTATGTATACAATATTCTGTCTGTGTGT
>LOJH01012770.1:5000-23054 GCA_001685095.1 Ellobius talpinus
ATGCATTCTGTGGCACATGGACTTTCACAACTGGACATGTGCCGACACATGCTCGAATGCGCACATAAGCATAAACAACAAAAATAATTTTTAAAATTGCAAAAATAGAGAGGTCAGTCTTGGGTGTCCTTTCTCAAGAACATCTCTTGTTTTTGAAACAAGGACTCTCATCAGGACCTTACTGATTAGGTTAGGTTGTCTGGTCAGGAAGCTCCAGGGAGCCATCTGTATCTGTATCTCTATTAGTGGGATTCCTAGTGCATGCCACTCTGTCCGGATGTTTTTGTAAGTGTTCAAAGTTGAGTTCAAGTTTTGATGCTAGCATAGCAAGAACTTTACCAATTAAGCTATCTTTGAAGTCTCATCTTCCTCCCTCCCTCCTTCCCTCCCTCCCTCCCTCCCTCCCTCCCTCTCTCTCTCTCTTTCTTTTTAGAATCAAAATAAGCCGTGGTTATGAAGACAGTGGAGTTATAATGACATACATAGAAATTTTAAATGAAGTCAGGTGGTGGTGGCACATGGCTTTAATCCCAGCTCTTGGGAGGGAGAGGCAGATGGATCTCTGAGTTCAAGCCCAGTCTGGTCTACTGAGTTTCAGGATAGCCAGGGCTACGTAGAGAAACCCTGTCTCAAAGAGCAAACAACCCCCCCAAAAAAAGTAAATATGCAAAAAGTAAATCAACAAATTTTAATTGGTCTGTTGCTGAAGTCAAAAACTCAAAAACTTCTTAGCCTGTAGTGAATTACCTTTGACAAGTTTTCGAGATACAGGTACAGTTTTTTTTGGCTTGAAGATTAATAACCTATTCATAAATCAGATATTACAGAAAATCGAGGGAGGCCAAACCATTTCCATTTGAATTTTTCCAGTAGATCTTGGAACTTAGGGTTAAGACATTCTCTTCAACTGTTTACCATAAATCTCTTACCAGGGCAATGGACAATGACATAAACACAGGACTGAGTCTAAGCAGGCTGTTCCTATAGTTATCAGCAACCATGTGACATGTATCAATTTATACTCAAATGCGGATGGCTAAGGGGCAAAGTCACCATCCCCTGAGTGTTTAAGGACTAAGTATATTCATAATTGTACTTTGATAGTGTGTATGCTTTCCTTAGAATTATTTCACCCTTTAGTTCCCACCCACTCAGCTGTATCTTTCCCTCTGTTCACAGAATGCACACCGATTTTAACTGTTGCATTTTCAGTGTGCACAGTCTGTTCCCTGGGAATCTAGGGATCACAACAGGACATGACTGCATCCACTCATGTGCAGAGAAACACAAGTATGTGTGCAGGAGGGGAGAGTGATCGAAGTGGGTGAACTGCTGTGTGGGACGCTCTCCTGATGGACAGACAGGCCTGTTTTACAGGGAGCATTTGTTTTCTTTACTCATGTGCTTCCTTTCTCTCTCTCTCTCTCCCTCTCTCTCTCTTTGAATCATACATATTACATAGAACACAACAGAAAAGCAAAGTAAAATTTGAAAAGTAGGTGCATCTTTCTCATCTAAAGTGTGTAGAAGTAATAACACCCAAGAAATAAGCAGTTCAAATATTGTTTCTAAGTATTTCATGGGCCAATGTCTCAATGGTGATAGCTGGGTGAAGAAATGTTCATTAAAAACCCTTCAGTGTGAGTTGTTTGTGAGAAACCCTTCAGTGTGAGCTGTTAGTGGGAATACTTCAGTGTGAGTTGTTTGTGAGAAACTCTTCAGTGTGATCTGTTAGTGGGAATCCTTCAGTGTGAGTTGTTTATGAGAAATCCTTCAGTGTGAGTTGTTGGTGGTAATCCTTCAGTGTGAGCTGTTGGTGGGAATCCTTCAGTGTAAGTTGTTGGTGGGAATCCTTCAGTGTGAGTTGTTGGTGGTAATCCTTCAGTGTGAGTTGTTGGTGGGAATCCTTCAGTGTGAGTTGTTGGTAGGAATCCTTCAGTGTGAGCTGTTGGTGGGAATCCTTCAGTGTGAGCTGTTGGTGGGAATCCTTCAGTGTGAGCTGTTGGTGGAAAATACTTCTAGGGTCAGTTGCTTGTGGGAAATTCTTCCAGTGTCTGGTTTGAGAAGAGGTAAGGGAAATTTTTTTTTTAATTTTAATTTTTTTTAAAAAAACTGTGTTTTCTCATTTTACATGACAAGTTCATTTCCCACTCCCTCCGCTCCTCCTGTTCCCTCTGCCTTCCCTACTACTCTCCATCCCACCCTTAAGGCTTCCCATGGGGAATTAACAAAGTCTAGCCCATTGCCTTGAGGCAGAACTGTAAAGGTAAAGTGGACCAGTTACTTGAGGGGCACCAGTGGGCCAAGAAGGGCAGCTAGGTCCTACCACCTGAGGACTCTGTGGGTCCCAGGCAGTTGTGAGGCAAGCCGGTGAGAGACCTCAGCAACTTTGTGGAGCAGCAGTCCCAAGAGGAGCTGCAGCAGGTGAGAGACAGAGATGGATAAGCAAACCATGCAGAGTGAGTTTGGATATAGTTTATTCAGTAAAAGGGAAGGGGAGGGAAAGAGAAAGAGAGAGAGGGTGGGGGTGGGAGAGTGAAGAGGAGCCACAGTAGCCAGCCACATCTTCCAAAGAGAGACAGAGAAAGAGACCAAGAGAGCACACAGGATGGAAGCTGAAAGAAGATCCACTTGCCTAGGCAGAAGGGGCGGGGGAGTGGGCGGGGCTTGTCTCTTCAAGGGACAGGACAGACCATTACAAGGACCAAGGCCCTCCCCACTATATCTAGGCCGAGCAAGGTATCCCTCCAGAGAACATGGGGGAACAAATTCTTTATATTGACATCTATTCAGAATTTCTTCCTTGTCAACTGAGAGATACTTCCTTGTCACACTTTCAGCTACTTAAATAATTGTATGATTTGGCTCATTTGGAAAATTCTTTACACTGTCCCAGAAACTTTGCCAAACAAAAACAGGCAGAAGTGAGGGATAGTCACCTGGAAGAAAAAGGGTTTGGGGAATCCTTGAGTAATCAGGATTCTGGTAGGAGGGTCAGGTAAATACCACGAGTTGCTCCTAATAACCCTATTAAGAACCAGGTCTCATTTCACAAACAAAAGGCAAGCAATCACCAATATCCGTGACACTGTATGAGGCAAGTATACCTGGCTCAACTCCTGTCCCTCCTCCCCTACAGGTAATAATCAAATAAGGAGAAGCCTAGGATTTGTCCAGATCTGCCCTAGAATGGAGAAGCTACAGCTTTAGCCTACCTCTGCTAGCCCTAACCAACTGGAAATGTACTAATATGATTGTCACTTGTGCAAGCCAATCCAAAGAAGAATGTTACACTACTTTTAAAATTCCTTTGGTTGTGCTTAAAAGGAGCCTATTTTGCCTCTTTGTCAGATGTGTGGTCACCATTTTGCTTGTTGTTGGATGTGCAGCCCCAGTACACTGTTACCTTTATCTTCTAGCTAGTACATGCTCTTGCTGATTGCATTGTGTCTGGCAGTCTTTTCAAGACTTCCTGAGGACCTTAACAGTGGGTCCTCAAGACCTTGAACTTCAATTGCCATCTGCTGCTTCTTTGACGTGGCCACCAGCAATAGGAGGGATTTGAAGTTTTGTCTTTGTAGATTAGGGATGCACAATGGTACTGGACAAATAGCTGAGAAAGAAAGGGTAGTCTGGGAAGTCCCTAGAAAGTGGGGGGGGAAGCACACTGGGAACTTTTGTCAATTGGGGCAGAGAAGGAACAACCCAGTGTTAACTCTATGAGCAGACTTGACTGAGTCATGTGTTCTCCTTCCCAAGCAAACTGCACTGGGAATATAGGCTGTCTCCACAGTCTCACTGTTTTCTACAATGGAAGCCTTGGTTAAAGAACTGAACGTGGAGCTGACAGCAGATAAACATTTTAAAGAAATTGAAGACTTTTTTTTTTAAATAAGAAGAAGGTTAAAATACCAAGGACTTGAGCTTGAACATTCATCTTTGACTCCCTAAATGAAGCAGGTTCATGTTAGGACATAGCTTCAGTTTCTATTTCCCTTGCCCACTGGTAATGCAGGAAAAGGGGGAAAGAAGGGCTGCTTTGGATGGGGGAAATCCAGCCATCTGCATTAGCAAGGATACACAGCCTGGGTTTGGACTGTTTTTATGTTGGTGCAGCTCTCTCCTACTCCATATGAGAGGGATCATTTCCCCAGTGTTCTGCGATGTGTGGAGGGGAAGGAGGAGGCCACACTGTGGATGCAGTTGTCTAGATCCAAGAGGCCAAGGGACCCAGCACACTGACTGGCAATGGCTGATTGGTAGTGCTCTCTGGGAAACACCACAGACAGATGTGTTTGCTGTGCCATTCTGCTTTCTCCTGTTGGGCAGCGGTGATGGAACGAGTTCCCTGGGAAAAACCAGCAGTCTTCCTGTATAACTTCTTCCCTTTCTAAATGGGACTAAAGAGGGTTTGGAGTAGGAAGTTCCCAACGATGAATGAAATTCTGTCATCAAGTCACAAATTAAAAAGAAATAGTTCGAAGGGGCCGAGGAGGTAGCTCTGTTGTTGGTGTTCTTGCCTATCATGCATAGAGACCTGGGTTTAATTCTGAGCACCTCATGCAGTCATCTGGGATGGCTTATGCCTGAAATCTCAACACTTGGAAAGTGGAGGCCAGAGGATTGGGAGTTCAAAGCCATCCACTGAATCTCTGCCAGGCTGAAAGACAGTTTAGGTTTTATGAGACCCTGTTTCTTATAAGAACAGAAAACAAAAACCAAACCAAACAAACAGCCCCCAAACAACAAAATACCTATCATGATAATAAAAATAAGAAATCAATCTTCCATTGACAGATAGAGCAAATAAATAAAAGAGAACTCTTTCTCACTCCTACCTCCCACTCCACCTCATTGCCATTTTTCAAGTACAGCACTAACTTAAACTGGTTTTCTTTCCACCAAAGCCCGAGTCTGTCTCTGGGAGCCCCACCCACTGAATCACTGAGTTTTTCTTATGTGCTAGCTGGTCCACATACACATTTGCGAGACAATGCATGGGGTTTCTACTAGGTTCCTTATGCTTATTTCTTAAGCACTCAGGGTGTAACCTGAGTCATGCCAAGGGTTGCGTGCGTCAGCAATGTGACATATGCATAATTTTTGCATATTATGACTTTGGTTTTGCTTGGTTTCTTTGAGACAGGCTCTGGAACTCACTCTCTTGCCCAGGCTCCAGACACAGCCTCCTGTCTGCCAGGCTTGAAGGTATGAACCACCACTTCTTGGTTAATTTTATCTGTTTGAAGTGTTGTGGAGTGGACAGAGCAATGCTCAGTCTGTGAGATCGTGGTAACTTCAGAGAGTCCAGAGGAATCTGGGAAATTCCTCTAGCTCTGCTCAGCTCAGCTCAGATTGCAAACTCTCCTTCTCTTGTTCAGTCCCTCAGCTACTGATTCACCAGGAAAGGAGCATGGTTTCTATTTCACTTCTCTTTGTCTCAACTTCCGTTTGGGTGGCTGTTATTTTGCAGCTTCTAACAGCGGCTGTGCCAAGGAGCCTGAAGCAGGAGGAAACCCAGCTAAGGAGCCTGGTCAGTTGAGGACTGGTCCCTGCTGTCGCGCCAGAGCTGGTGAGTCTTCGTGAGCCTTTCACTCAACAACCCCTGGGAGAAATTCCCAGGGCGCACTCTACTCTGGGGTAGACCACAAAAGCTACTCCGCGGTGTGTCGCCCGGTGCAGCGCGCCTCCTGGCGTCCCAAAGGTGCATGCGCTGCTTTTCTCAGAACTCTTTGGGAAGCTGAGAATATTATGTCTCATTCTTGTTGGAGGGAACTTGGAAAGGAAGCATTGCACTGTCTGGGATCCAGGAGTCTAACCCGACAGTCCTGCAGTGGCTCTTTGGTGGGGTAGCTTCTCCCAAGTTCCTTCCTTGTGCCCTCAATGCTTTCTATCTAGGTAGACATCTATCCTCAAAGATGTCACCAAGAGGCTTCATTTTATTTTGGTGGAGTTGGTCCCAGTTTACATACATCTGAAGCCAGCTTCCAAAGTCCCTACCTCATTCTCTATTCATTTTCTTCTAAGAAGTGTGTGTGTGTGTGTGTGTGTGTGTGTGTGCATTCTCTGCGATTATCTCTCACATTTGAGTAGAGAGCCACCAAGGCAGGAATTTGCTCGCAGTTTGTTTACTCCTTGATATTAGCCACCCAAGACAGTGCCCAACACACGGCCAGTACTCAGTAATTTTCACATACTGAGACTTCAAATTCTTTTACAATGCCAGGAAATCTTCCTACCCACTTTGCAAGTTTATTATGTGCATTTGCTCCACTTTCTACAAAACCTGAGTGCATTTGGGACTCATACATCAGTCTTTTATTTTCCTCATTTTATTCTTTAAAAAACAAGGCAATCCTTTGCATAGTTCAAGTAAGAATTGTAAGATACTGTATTTTAAGTACTGTAACAGGCTTTGAAATGCTAAACTCATTTTTTCCCTTTAGAAACACACAGAAGTTGATATATGTGGTGCACAAACAAAAGTTGATGCATCTGCCGTGAATAATGACGATGACCTTTAGACCATGAATCTCAAGGAGTGATTTCTCTCAGTTACAGGGTGCTGGGGCATCTCAGTCGACCATGGAGGCACCCATTTGTCTGGTGCAAAACTGGGAAGAACAGCTGACAGTAAACCCGGAGGCTATAAGGATTCTTGAGAAGATATCTCAGCCTCTGGTGGTGGTGGCCATTGTTGGCTTATACCGTACAGGGAAGTCCTACCTCATGAACCGTCTTGCAGGACAGAACCATGGTGAGTGTCCTTCTGATGCATGGAGACCATTTCCTTGGACCAGTGGTAGGTGGTAGAACACACTTTTCTAAGCTCATCTCAAGGAAGAGTCCAGTCCCTCTCAAGGATGAAAATTCCCCATTCTTATCATCAAATTTATAATTTATAAACTATGGGAAAAGATCACATTCTTCTGTATAGTGTTTGTTCCCCAACTTTATCAAAAGATCCACCTCAAAATTCCTCTTGACCCTTCTACTCTGACCTGATCAACAGCTGAACTGTCAAGAGCCCCCATTCTTCCTCCTGTGTCTCTGCTCAAGCTACAAGAATATTTCAAGTGTGAACATTGTTTCACCTGTTCTATAAAAACAAACAAACAAACAAACAAATGAGATGGGCTGAAGAAGGATGTGTAGTAGGGTCCTTATATATCCAAAATCCTAACTGGGCTATATCCAGTCTCTGGGATTTGGCTTTGCTGTTTTTCCTTTTTTCTTTCTTTTCTTTTTTTTATTCCAAGACAAGCTTTTTCAAACTTTATTTTGTTATTTTGCTGTAATGTGCTACATACAGACATTTTCATGCATGGATGTATGTTTCAGCAGATCTCCCCCAGTAATCTTTCCTTTTTCCCTTCCTCTCTCTCCTGCCCACCAGTCTCCTTCATTCCTAATATAGTTCCCCTTCCACTTTCCTGTCCTCTTTACACATATGACTTGAGGTATCTGCTGAAATCAGAGGAAACATGATTGTTTTTCTGAGACTGGCTTCATTATCATAGGAAAACTTTTTATGAATTATTGACAATGGAGTTAATGACTATGAAGTGAACGTTCAGATCAATACCCAGATCAAATATTAGATATTGGAAATAAAACTCTACTAACCACATGAACACAAATCATGCTCTCTCACATACTCTCTGAATCTCCTTGATACTTTCATTTACAGAGAATATGTTCATTCTTTCTTTCCTTGTGTGTAGGGAGTATATGAGCTTGTGTGTTTACAGGTATGTGTACCACGTGCATATCCACAGGTCAGAGGAAGACACTGAGTGTCCTGTAATTGTCATACATATCCACAGTTTATTTCTAGCACTTTATAGCATGTGGTTGTCTGATGATACCGTACCAATTACCCATTTGTTGTTGATGAACACTGGTGCTATTCCTAGCATTCCACACATGTCCCCTAATGTCGGGAACATAAGATACATCTTTAATTTTTCTGACCTATGCACTGCACAGTTGTATGCTACTTAACCTACTAAAATTATGTTGAGCATCTTGACCTTTATTTCCTAGTTTGTAAAGGATGCTGTTTTCCCTACTAAGTTGTCTCTTCTTTCTTCTCATGATTTTATTTGATGTTTTCATTTTTAAAAAGCCCACAGGCAGCATTCTTCCTAATATGTTACTTAGTTTATGCATCAGTGATTCAGTACCTTTTCTGATTAAACTTGACTACAAAACTTTTCCATCTGGATGCATCTCTCTAGGGTTCCTCCTCTCTCATCCCTTTTCCTTTTTTACTTTCTTTCCTCCTATCCTCCCTCTGGTTACCTGCTTCCCTTTCTCCTTCTGTCCTTCAACTTTCCTCCCCTTTCAACCCTTTCTGCTTTCCGTCCTTCTGTCTCCCACACAACCCATTTGTCTTTATCTTTCTATTAGAGGCACTCCTGACCATCAATTGGGGGAGGTATTTTTCTTTTTCTGGATTGAATAACTTTGTAAACCTTTGAGTGATTTGCATTTGAGAGCCCTAAGACACGGGTTTTAGACTGGGAAGTTTCAACAGTATTGCTTTCATTTTCTACTCAAGACAACGTTGGTAGCTAAGATAATTTGCCATTAGAGCTCTGAATTATATTTGTACTTTCCAATGTTACAGTAGTAAAGAAGGAGATAAGTTTCCAACCAAGGTCCAGAAACAGGTTCATGTCACTCTTTGTCTCTGTGGGTGACTCACTTTGAAATACTTTACCCACATGATTGAAAAAGTGGTCTCCTATCACATTTACCATGTTTACAACAGTTGCCCAGGCAGCAGTCTCTCCCCATGTGATTCAACAGAAGTCAGGTCCAGAAGTCTGCAGAAAGGCAGACTTTACCGTTTCTCCTGTGGAGATCACAGAGCGTGGCTATGCTGAACCATGGAATTATATGCCATCTGTTTCTCTTCTTGGTTGGAGGAAGGAAGTGTTGTGAATGGTAGATGGGCAAAGTCTGGGAGCAACAGACACAGCCCGCTGTCCACTGGTTTTGAGAAGTTTAAACTGTAGGTTTAAACTTTTGAAAATAAAGAACAAAGTGTCCCTTGGCTCCCCTCTGTCCCTTAGGTTATTTCACATTGATGAGGCAATAGCCACAGAGCTCAATGAATGAATAAACTAAGTGAGGAAGAGGCATCAAAAACAAACCAAACAAAACAAAACCAAAGCCAAAAGCTATTATTCCCATCAGGAGCCTGGCATAATAGCCTACGATGCTAGTCAGTTGTCCACCATGATGACCGAAGTATGGGAAAAATCAATGACAAAGACAAAGGCTTGCTTCTGCTGGCATTGCTGGAGGCTTCACTTCCTGGATAATTGGCTGCAATGCTTTTGGGTTTGGTGGGGGAAGGCAGTGAACTTTAGCAGGAAGCACATGACAGAGCCGTGCTGCTCTATTGGTTTCAAGCTTGGCATGAAGAAAACAACAGTAACAAAACAACAGCAATACTTAAGAGACAGTGTTCTACACTCTCCTTTAAAGGCACACCCCTAATAACTCAAAGACCTCCTACTTGGCCTCATCTCTTAACATTTTTACACAATTAATCATTTCAGCATTCTGTGGAGTAAGCCTTGAACACATGGGCCTTTGGTTGATATTCCACATCTAAACTATACCATGCATTCACGAGGTAATTGAAGGATATGGAATGGTGGTACTGTTCACAGTGAAGCAGGGAGGACAAAGGGAGCTAACAGGTGTGAGCAAGCACTTGACAAGTCGCAATATGAATGACCAGGTAGGAATTAATTGCTCCTCACTCCAAAGAAGCAGGTAAAAATGAGTGTCAGCATGTGGCATGAGAAACATTGGATGGAACTCCATGAAAGGAACTGTGACCAATGTGAGAAATAAGTCTCGTGTGCACTGTACCTCACGAGAGTACAAGGGAGGACAATGCCTGCTAGGTAGCAATTGACTCCTGTGTTTCAGTGGTTGGACTCTACCAAAAGTAGGAGGACACAGGATATTTTGGACTCATATATAAATACTAGAATTAATAGAGCCTAAACTAATCCTTTAACATAATCCATTTTGAGGAGTTGGAAGAATGAGGTAAGTAGAAGGCACAAGTATTTCGTGGGAGAGTATTATTTATGGACTGAATTCATGGTCTTGCTGAAATAAAAACAAGTCTTTTCCTTGCTGCTTGCTAAAGATTCTCAGCACTCTACTACCTTGGTCTTCCCGCTCTGACCTTTTCTGTTTGTTCCTCTTCCTTCCAGGCTTTTCCTTGGGTTCCACAGTGCAGTCTGAAACCAAGGGAATCTGGATGTGGTGTGTGCCTCACCCCACCAAGCCAACCCATACCCTGGTCCTTCTGGACACAGAGGGTCTTGGTGATATAGAAAAGGTAAGGAAGAATCTTACCGGATGTAATGATTTCTTGCTCTAAATTCTCAGATTAACTCATCCTCTATGTGCTTTTCTATGCTGTTTTTGTTATTAATAATTTTGACTCTCTTTCTGGCAGATAGTGTTACTGTGGTTGCATGTATATGTTGGCATTTTTTTGATTTTGTAATAATTCATCTTCTAGAAGGTAACTATATGGAAACTGCTAGCCATCAAATGTATCTCTGCATTTTGTCAGAAGCACAGTGAAGAACTGTACTTAACTGAATAGGATTTGTGTCTATAATTGTGACAAAACTTATCAAGGCATAACTGCCTACTTATCATTACCTACTGTGTTCCAGGCACTTAGGTAATGTTTTATATGCATTGAATATTTTGTCATTTTATCAGTCAGTTCTTGGAACCAAATCCAGGACCTTGTTCATGACTGTTCAGCTTCCGACCACTGACTTATATCCTACCTCTGTCAGGTAACTTAGCTAAACAAGCTAATGCCCTGAGAGGGGTCAGTGTAAGTGTGAGCAATGAGGATGGGATGAAGAATTGTGTTCAAATTTTGTTCTTTCTCTCAGATCCACTAATAATATATCTGAAAGAATGAAGGAACATTTGGATGCATGAATGGATATTATACTCTTAATTACCCATGTCCTCATGTGTCCTCTAGGGTGACCCTAAGAATGACTCATGGATCTTTGCCTTGGCTGTGCTTCTAAGCAGCACCTTTGTCTACAACAGCATGAGCACCATCAACCACCAGGCCCTGGAGCAGCTGCAGTATCCTTCCAGGGACCAAACTAACATTGTTCCCTTAAGTTTAGGAGGAAGACATCTTACTTCTTGTTCGCTTGTCCAAGTCCGAAAGTCTTGGTTGAGTTTGAGTGGACACAGGACAAAGGGGAATAGTTTAAATAACTGATTCGGCATGACATCTAGAAGGTATTTTGTCTCATATCCTTAGCTACAATTCCAGTTATGTGACTGAATTAACACAGCTAATCCGGGCAAAGGCCAGCCCCAGAGAAGACAAAGTAGAGGATTCCAGTGAGTTTGTGAGCTTCTTTCCAGACTTTGTCTGGACTGTTCGTGATTTCACTCTGGAGCTGAAGTTAGAGGGATGCGTCATCACAGCGGATGAGTACCTGGAGAGTGCCCTGAAGCTGATTCCAGGTATCACTGCGTAAGGGAAGTTTCAACAGGGACGTAGAATTCACTAAATGCTGCTCAGCACTTGCTTGACATATCTACTTTAGACTGCACTGAAACCCTTGTTAATGGTCATGACAATTGGCACATAGCCACAATTTTGGCAATCATTATTACTTGAAAATATTCAAAGTTAAGATTAAACTTACTTTATCTTAGGATATGTCATATCAAATACTTTTAGTATTACAATGGAAAACAGAAACAAAAATAGATAAGGATTACAGTCAAGGCGACTACTTCCTGAGCCTTATTTATTTGTTAATATAATTGTTTTTCATAGCCTATTTTGAGAAAAACTGGTTAATAAAATAAATAAGTGGAAAAACCCTTAAAATTACAGGGAAATCTACTGACAATATTTTAAAAAATATTTCTCACATGAATGTTTTACTAGCTCAAATAGTTATACCTTGTAGTGGATTTCTGTGTATATCTTTTAGTGCCTGGAGATGGGGGAAGAATATATACGTCTCCACTAATGTGCAATGCTTCATTATTCACTGAAATTTCACCTTCTTATCTTATGCAATATGGTGGCATGTTAATATTACAAATTCATTACATGAATTATGTTTAGTGGGACAGATAAGTACCTAAAATCAATGTTGTTATTCATTTATCTATTATTTAGACAAATATTGATGTTAAATAGCTAATTTATGTCATCAAGATTCTCTGCAAAATAATGTCAAGTCCAAAGTAGTGAGGTCTCCAAATCCACTCATTACTTTAAAGCTGTTGGCACAGTCATTCAGATGGACTGGAGCTGCAGCCTGGAAAACATTCTTGGAAAGTTTTTAATCATCTTATCTTCCAGCTGCCCCATCACTGAATGCCCCCCCTCTCTTACAGGAAACAATCCCAAAGTCCAAAAGTCCAACATGACTAGAGAATGTATCAGATATTTCTTTCCAGTACGGAGGTGCTTTATCTTTGACCGGCCTACAAGGGACAAAAGTTTACTATCTCAAATTGAAAAAGTTCCAGAAAACGAACTAGAATGGAATTTCCAGGTTGAATCAAAAAAGTTCTGTTCCTACATCTTCGCCAATGCAAAGACCAAGATGCTGAGAGGGGGGATTACTGTCACAGGAAACCGTGAGTTTCTTTTGTAGCAGGCACGTCCCTGTGGCTTAGAATATGCAATGAAGTGATGATTCTTTTGTGGTCTTGAAACTGTTTGTATGCTTATATAAAGGAATATGGGGGAAACAAATGTTCAGATCATACATATGAGTTTCATACTTGAACTTTCTGTATATGAGTGCTTATTGAAGTCTAGCTTGTGTTACACAGGTAATACCATAAAGATGTCCAGATGAGTGGACAGAAATCTGCAAGATGACTTGGAGTCCCCCTGGAAGAGTGGCTCAGTTTGACTATACAGATTACTTTTGGGCTGACACTGGTTGGAACACAGCAGGTCAAGGGTCCCGTTCAATTAGAGAAACAAGTTTAAACATTCTGAGCACCATAGACATTCTGCCTGTCTAACCATGTTTTGTCTCTGCTCAAATGGGTTCATACTTGGCTTCGTGTTCTGTATTCTGTCTTCAAACTTTTGACTTTTTTTTCTGAAGGGACTTGAATTTTCATTTGGAACTTGATCTCACAAAAGATGAAATTTGCTTTCTTATTCTAACACACTTTTCTTTTAATTATATGGTAGCATATTTTTCCCTCCAAAAATTCTTGAAATCTCTTAGAGTCAGTGATCATTTTTAGTGTATTGAATTTGGAAACTGCAAAGGAAAGAAGTCAGTTTTAATAAATAGCTATTGATTCTGAGAGGCCATGAAAAGAGAACGGAAGATAAGGAAGAAGTTAGAAGAGAAGAGAAATTCATATTGGATAGAATTTTGTTGCTTTTGATAAAATTAGGCCTAAAACTTATAAATAACAGTGAGTGAGAATGTACCAGTTCTTAACGATATTTTTCTTAGTACTGGGGACTCTGGTGAAGACCTACTTGGATGCCATCCATAGCGGGACTGTGCCTTGCTTGGAGAATGCGGTGATGACCCTGGCTCAGCGTGAGAACTCAGCAGCTGTGCAGAAGGCAGCTGACCACTACAGTGAGCAGATGGCCCAGCAACTGCGGCTCCCAACAGACACTCTCCAAGAGCTTCTGGATGTACATGCAGACTGTGAGCAGGAAGCCATTGCTGTTTTCATGGAGCACTCCTTCAAGGACGATGAGCAAGAGTTCCAGAGGAGACTGGTGGTAACACATCTTTTCACTTAGCTTGCCTGATCCTTGCCCTTCTGATACAACCCTTAGACTCCACTTTTTTAAATCTCAAGGTCTGAATCTTTCTCACTGAAATTTTTATGGAAAACTTAACTCTTTGCATTAGACTTTTCCCTTTCTTGAGACATAATTATTTTATTGCTATGAAACAAGATATCATGTACTTAGTACCTTGAAACAGCATGCATTTTGTTAGCTCAAAGTTCAAAAGAGAGGTGAAGCAAGAGTATGTGGATCTCTGCTTGATGCATTGAAAACAGAAAATGTATTGTTTGATTGATTTAACACTGATCTATAGATCTGGGCCAAAGCTTTCTCCCCTTAGAAAAACACAAGGAATCACTGCATTCTATTTTTTCTAGTTGTTCTGATTTCTTTTCCAGCCACAAACAGTCAAAACTTACATTCTGAAGGGCTTGGGTGTCTAGATCTCCTTGTGTTATGTAATATAATGTCACCATAGGATTACTATCCATCATTGTCACCAGCCCAGGGTGATAAAAGCATTGGCACAAAAAAAACAAAAACAAAACCTCTCAGGGGATTACCATGACCTATCAGACCAAAAGCAGTGTCCCTGAGAGTTTCTGGTCTTCCATTTATCTGAAATTGAACCTTGAAGGACAAAAATCTTTTAGTTCATATTGAAGAAATTTATTAGACTTATGAGCACAAACCAACACGTAAAGAAACAAAACACACATGTTCTAGCATACCGACACTCAAGTTATCACTTGAAAGAATTCATGATGGTTCAAAACTCTCCTAAGAATACACTTATCTCAGCTCTGAAGAATTGGTTTTTCAGCTACACCAACCTCCATTTTCAGAGGAAATAGTCTTATGTCTTCCAACTAGATTTAACTGCTGCTGGGTATGAACCCAAGGAAGCTGACAGACTTTCCAGAAATTAACACACAGAATTAACTAGGTTGGGATTCCTGACCCTCCTCCTTTCCCAGTCCACTCTGGGGCTGTCTCATTGGTTCATTCAGAATAATCACAGTAGTACCTTCTCTCTTAGGGTTTGTATTGCTGTGAAGAGAGACCATGATCACAGCAACTCTTATAAAGGAAAGCATTTAATAGAGGGTTTCCTACAGTTTCAAAGGGTTAGTTCATTATCATCATTGTGAGAAGCATGGTAGCATGCAGGAAGACATGGTCCTGGAAAAATAGCAGAGGGTTCTACATCTTGATCTACAGGAAACAGGAAGTGAACTGTGATATTGGGTGTGGCTTGAGCATCAGAGACCTCAAAGCCCACTTCCACAGTGATATACTTCCTCTAACAATGCCATACCTATTCCAACAAGTCACACCTCCTATTAGTGCCATTCCCTATGGCCATTTTTTTTTCAAACCACCACACCTTACTTGTAAGAGCTTTGTTCTTCCTTCCCCTCTTACCCTGCAGGCTGTCATAGAAGAAAGGAAGGAAGCTTTCATGCAACAGAATGAAGCAGCATCTGTCAGTTACTGCCAGGCTGAGCTGGACAAGCTTTCAGAGTCCCTGAGGAAGAGTGTTTCAAGTGGAGCTTTCTCGGTTCCTGGCGGACACAGTCTCTACATAGAGGCCAGGAAGAAGGTTGAGCAGAACTATGAGCAAGTGCCCAGGAAGGGAGTAAAGGTGAGAAATGACAAAGGCAATGGCTTATAGAGTTCAGGTAGAGTGGTAACTAGGTACTGGTGTAACTAATCAACGTGAAGACAAGTTCATGGTTGGCAGACCCTGAGCATTCAGTTCTGGCACAAGAATTATTTCAGGGTGACTTGTCTAGATTATCAATTTATATATATCAGGATATATAAACTAAGTAGTTGTGCTTCCCACTCTCATGCACTGGACAAGTGTAATGTGCAGGTACCCTAACACATTGCTTATGTCCACACTACCATTCATCAATAGATTTAGCAGGTCAGCTATCAGAATCTCAGAATTCTGTTTTTTGAGGAATCTTTATTTTGTTATGTATAATGACTGTAATCAGTTTCCATTTCACTAAGAAATCTACAAAGTCTTTTGATAACTCAATCAAAACGTTTGAGCTTATTATAATAAGCATGGCCACAAGATGACACATCATTGTGGTTTTAGGTTTTTTTTTCCATGAAGATTAGTAAAACTGAGTACAAATACTTGTTGGCCACTTGAATTTCTTATTTTGAAAATTATAATTCAGGGCAATTGCATGTTATTTTAAGCATGCTAGTTTTCCCTATTGTATTGTGTGAGTTCTTCATTGTCTTCATATTTTAACTTCTTATCAGTATATGGCTTGCAAACATTTTCTCTCATTTGATATGTCCCCTTTGATTTGATCAAGTGCTTCCTTTACTGTACAAGAAGTTTATGGTTGACTATAGTCTCACTTAACTATTTGTCTATGATTTTGGTACTAAATCTAAAACACCATCATGAATCCAATGCTATATGACTTCCCCCCAAGTTTTGTTCAAATATTTTTCATTTATCCCCTGTTTTAAGAATTTTAAAATACCAGATCTTAGGTTTAATCCATTTTTAGTTCTTTTAGGTGGAAAATATAGTACAGAGATGTAATTTCATTATGTCTTTTCTCTCTCAGTTGTCTTATATTGGTTTATATATCTATTTTTATGCAAGGACCATGTTGTTTTTACTACTTACTAATAAAAGTACATTATATTATTTTGTCTACTTAGCATGTCTATCATCTATGTATCTCTCTCCATCTATTTGTCTATAATCTATATGCTATCTATTTCATATCCATATGATGAATCACTATTCAGCCTTAAAAATGCTGCCAATTGTGAAAATATGAATGGATCTAGAAGACAATATATTCATAGAAATAAGCCAGGCACAGGAAGACAAATACTGCATGTTGTGGTTTATTTTCAGTGGCATCATGGAGAGAGAGAGAGAGAACAACAAAGAAAGATAAACTAATATTAACTGTATTATTACTGTTCTATGGCTTTGAAGAGGCACTATGACCAAGGCCAGTCTTATAAAGGAAAGTATTTACTGGGGACTTGCTTATAGTTTTGTGTGGAGACCCAAAAATGTGAGCCTATTCCACCTTGTCTGAAGGTTTTGGACATTAAAATGGCCCATAGAAGTAGATATGCTCCACCCTAACCTAAGGTCATAGAATTCAAGCATACTTCTTCTCCTTATTTTGAAATGGGGGTTTGACTTAGGGAGTGGCTGCCTACAGGACACTTGGTCTATGGTATGTTTATTTGGTCAATCATCCAATACTTCCCTCAGGAAATAATAGCTCGATGTCTAAAGTATTGAAACAAGTAACAGTACTTGTTTTCCTTTGTATCACGTTAAAGCAGTCTTTTGCCTTCTTCTCCCGTTTTGTATCAGGGCATAAAAGTGTATGAAAAATAAATGCGGGCAAACTCAACACTCAAAATTCATCATTCCGTATTTGCTGAGTTGCCTTTCTATTACTATCCTGCGTCTCTGTGTTTCCTTCTTCTCTGTTCCTCTTCCCTAACATTTCTACTTCTCATGCCCCTAACCCGGAACATACAAACCTGCTGCAGCTAGGATTATGACAAAAGTCACCCCAGAAAGATGGTTCATGACTTATGGCAGCCCAACGTGGTACTTAAGACAGTTTGGAGGAGTAATAGATAGTCATCATGGTGGGAAGCAGACAGGCATGGCACTGGAGCTGAGAACTTCACATTCTGTGCACAGGGAACAGGCAGAGAAAGAGACTGGGACTGGTGTGGACTTTTGTAATCTCAAAGACCACCCCCGTGACACACTTTATCCAACAAGGCCACACTTCCTAATCCTTCCCAAATAGTAGTACCAACTGGGGACCAATCATTTAAATATATGAGCCTATGGGACACATTCTTATTTAAACTGCCACATTAACATAGAGTACAATGGTGATTACTGTGACTGAGAATAGTGAAAAAAGTGAGATATTCATCAAGAGATATGAACATATAGCTATAAGACATAGTAGTTTAGAAAGATAAATAGTGACTAGACATAGAATGATCTGATATATATCTAAAAGCTAAAAAAGTTGATATCAAGTGTTATTATAACACAAAGGTAACTATTTGAGGCAATTGATATATAATTTTTTTCAACTATAATAATTACTTAATATATAATTGATGTGGGATTCCCTTCTGTATGCTGAATACCATTGGTTAATAAAGAAACTGGCTTGGCCTGATAGGGTAGAGTAGAG
>LOJH01012771.1:6325-20230 GCA_001685095.1 Ellobius talpinus
CCCCTTACTCCACATCCTCTCCAGCATAAGCTCTTATTGGTGTTTTTGATCTTAGCCATTCTAACTGGTGTAAGATGACATTTCAGAGTCGTTTTGTTTTGCATTTCCCTGATGGATAAGGATATTGAACATTACTTTAAGTGTCTTTTGGCCATTTCAGATTCTTCTATTGAGAATTCTCCATTTAGCTCTCCACTCCATTTTTAAATGGATTATTTGGTATTTTGTTGTCTCATTTTTTGAGTTTCTTATATATTTTGGAGATCAGTCCTCTGTCTGATGTGGGATTAGTGAAGATCTTTCCCCATTCTATAGGATGTCATTTTGTCATGTTTACCATATTCTTTGCCTTACAGAAGTTTCTCAGTTTCTGGAGGTCCCATTTCTTGATTGTTGCTCTCAGTGTCTGTGCTGCTGTTGTTATATTTAGGAAGTGGTCTTCGGTGCTAATGAGTTCAAGGCTACTTCCCAATTTCTCTTCTATCAGGTTCAATGTAACTGACCTTATGTTGAGGTCCTTGATCCACTTGGACTTGAGTTTTTTGCAAGGTAATAGATATGGATCTATTTGCAATCTTCTACATGTTGACATCCAGTTATACCAGCACCATTTATTAAAGATGTTTTTCTTTTTCCATTGTACCTTTTTAGTTTCTTCATCAGAAACCAAGTGTTCATATATACGTAGATTAATGTCAGAGTCTTCAAATCAATTCCAATGATTCCTGTGTCTGTTTTATGCTAATACCAAGTCATTTTCTTTTTCTTTTTTAAATATAGCTTTATATTAGAGCTTCAAGTCAGTGATGGCAATGCCTCCAGAAGTTCATTTAATGTACAGGAAAGTTTTAGCTATTCTGAGTTTTTTGTCTTTCCATATTAAGTTGGATAAAGTTCTTTCAGTGTCTGTGGAGAATTGTGTTGGGATTTTGATGGAGATTGCATTGAATCTGTGCACTGCTTTTAGTAAGATTGCCATTTTTATTATGTTGATCCTACCTATCCACACGCATGGGAAATCTTTCAATTTTCTGATGTCTTTTTCAATTTCTTTCTTTAGAGACTTATAGTTCTTGTCATACAGGTCACTTGTTTAGTTAGTTACTCCAAGATATCTGGCTTATGTTGCTTTTTTAAAGGGTAATATTTCTCTGATTTCTTTTTCAACCCATTTACAATTTGTGAATAGGAGGGCTAGTGAATTTTTTTAGTTAATTGTGTATCCTTCCATATTACTAAAGGTTTTTATCAGTTGTAGGAGTTCATGGGTAGTGTTTTGGGGGTCACTTATGTATATTATCATGTCATCTGTGATGAACAATAGTGTGGCTTCTTTATGATTTGTATCCCTTTGATCTCCTTTTGTTGTCTTATTGCTCTAGTTATAACTTCGAGTACAATATTGAATATATCTGGAGAGAGTGGAAAGCCTTGTCTTGTTCCTGATTTTAGTGGAATTGCTTTGAGTTTCTCTTCATTTAATTTTATCTTGGCTTTTGGCTTGCTGTAAATTGCTTTTATTGTGTTTAGATATGTTCCTTGTATCTCTGATCTCTTCTAGACCTTTATCAAGAAGGGGAGTTGGATTTAGTGGAAGGCTTTTTCAGCATCTAATGAGATGGCCATGTGTTTTTTTTTTCAGTTTGTTTTTATGGTGGATTACATTATCAAATTTTTGTATGTAGAACCTACCCTGTACCTCTGGGATGAAGTCTACTTGGTTATGGTGAAATATTTTTAATGCTTTCTTGGATTTGCTTTGCCAATATTTTATTGAATATTTTTGCATCAATGTTCATGAGGGATATTGGTCTGTAGTTCTCCATCTTTGTTGTATCTTTCTGTGGTTTGAGTATCAGCATAACTGTAGCCTCCTAAAAGGAGTTTAGCAATGTTCCTTATGTTTCTATTATGTGGAACACTTTGAGGAGTATTTGCATTATGTCTTCTTTGAAGTTCTGGTAGAATTCTGGGCTGTAACCATCTGGTCCTAGGCTTTTATGGTTGGAAAACTTTTAATGACTGCTTCTATTTTCTTAGGTGTTACAGGTCTTTTTAAATTGTTTATCTCATCTTGATTTAATTTTGGTATGTGGTACCTATCCAGAAAATTGTCCACTTCTTTTAAATATTTTAATTTTGTGAAATACAGGTTTTTGAAGTATGATCTGATGCTTCTTTGGATTTCCTGAGTGCCTGTTGTTATGCCCTCCTTTTGTTTATGATTTTGTTAATTTTGGATGTATTCTCTCTCATTAGTTTGGATAAAGGTTTGTCTATCTTGTTGATTTTCTTAAAGAATCATGTCTTTCTTTCATTGATTTTTTGTAGTGTTCTCTTTGTTTCCATTTTATTGATTTATTCGTCAATTTGATTATTTCCTGGCATCTACTTCTCCTAGGTGAGACTGCTTCTTTTGTTCTAGAGCTTTCAGGTATTCTGCTAATTCACTAGTATGGAATTTCTCCAATTTTTTATGTAGGTATTTAATGTTATGAACTTTCCTCTTAGTACTGCTTTCATAATGCCCCATAAGTTTGGGTATGTTGTACATTCATTTTCAGTGAATTCTAGGAAGTCTTTCATTTGTTGCTTTATTTCTTCCTTGACCTAGGGCTGATTCATTTGGGCAATATTCAGTTTCCATAAGTTTGTAGGCTTTCTAGAATTTGTGTTGTTTTGAATTCTAACTTTAAGACATGGTGATCTGGTACAATACAGGGGATTATTTAACTTTTTGTATATGTTGAGGTTTGCTTTGTTACCTAGTATGTGGTCAGTTTTAGAGTGGGTTCCATGAGGTGCTGAGAAGAAGATATAGAAGAAGATAGGGTGGAATGTTCTGTAGATGTCTATAAGTCCATCTGAGTCACAACATGTTTTAGTACTCTTATTTCCCTGTTAAGTTTCTGTCTGGAAGACCTGTTCATTTCTGAGAGTTGTGTGTTGAATTCCCCTGCTATTAGTATATGTGGCTTGATGTATGATTTAAGCTTTTTGCAATGTTTCTTTTCAAATGTGGGTGCTCTTGTATTTGTGGCATAGATGCTCTGAAGTGAGACTTCATCTTGATGGATTTTTCCTGCTATGAATATGAAATAACCTTTATGATTTCTTTTAATTACCTTTAGTTTGAAATCAATTTTGTTAGATATTAGGATAGTTATGCCAGTTTGTTTCTTAGGTCCATTTGCTTGGAAAATCATTTCCCAACTGTTTATTCTTAGGTAATGTCTGTCTTTAAAGTTGAAGTGTGTTTCTTGCATGCAGCAGAAGGATGAATTCTCTTTTCAACCCAATCTGTTAGCTTGTATCTTTTTATGGGTGAAATGACTTCATTGATATTAATGGATACTAATAACCAGTGATTGTCAGTTCCTGATATTTTTGTTTCTGTTGGTGGTATTGTGTGTGTGCATTTCTCTTCTTTGGATTTGCTGGTATGGGATTATCTATTGCCTGCGTTTTTGTGGGTATGGCTAACTTTCTTGGGTTGGAGTTTTCCTTCAAGTACTTTCTGTAGGGCTGGATTTGTGGATAGGTATTATTTATATATGGTTTGTCATGGAATATTTTGTTTTCTCCATCTATGGTGACTGAAAGTTTTGCTGGGTATAGTAGTCTGGGCTGGCATCTATTGTCTCTTAATGTATGCATAATGCTTGACCAGGACCTTCTGGCTTTCATTGTTTCCATTGAGAATTCATGTCTAATTCTTATAGATTTGCCTTTATATGTTACTTGGCCTTTTCCTTTGCTGTTCATAATATTATTTATTTATTTTATATGTTTAGTGTTTTACTATTATGTGACAAGGGGATTTTTTTTGGTCCAGTCCATTTGGTGTTCTGGAAGAAGCTTCTTCTACTTTCATAGGTACGTCCTTCTTTAGGTTGGGAAAGTTTTCTTCTATAATTTCGTGGACTTTATTTCCTGTGCCTTTGAGCTGGACTTCTCCTTCTTTGATCCCTGTTATTCATAAGTTTGGTCTTTTCAGGGTGTTCATGATTTCCTGGATATTTTGTGCTAAGAATTTATTGGATTTAATATTTTCTCTGAGTGATGAATCTATTTCCTCTGTCGTATCTTCAGTGCCTGAGATTCTCTCTTCCATCTCTTGTATTCTATTCTTTATGCTCACACCTGTAGTTCCTAATGGTTTTCTCAGCTTTTCAATTTCCAGAATTCCCTTAGTTTTTATTTTCTTTATTGCTTCTATTTCAGTTTTTAGGTCTTTAACCATTTCCTTCACCTGTTTAATTGCTTTTTCTTGATTTTCTTTAATAAGTTAGTTGATTTCTTCCCATTTTTGTTTGTCTTTTCCTCCATTGTTTTAGAGAATTTTTCATTTCCCCTTTAAAGACCTCAATTATCATCATAAAGTTATTTTTAAGTCTGTTTTCTTCTGCTTTATCTGAATTGGGATGTTCATGTCTTACTGTTATAGAACCAATTGTTTCTGGTGGTGCCATGTTGCTCGTTATGATGTTGAGTGTATTATTGCATGTTGTCTACCCATCTTTTTCTCCAATCAGTACAGTCAGAGCCTGTGCTTCAAGGAGTCCCTCTTCCTCCAATTGGTGCCATTGGTGGCTGTGACTCTGTTGATCTCTCCTCCAGTAGCAGGCAAGTCAGAGCCTCAGGTGTCTACTCCTCCAGGTTCAAGTGGGCCCAAGACTCAGATTGTCATTCCTCAAGATGCAGATGGAGTAACCGCTCTGATGTTAGCTCCTCTTGGTGCAGGCAGGTCTGTGGCTCTGGTGGTTGCTGATGCAGCAAGGTATCTCATACAGAGGATGGCACTGGATGTTGGCTGGGACACAGGTGCTCTTTCCCAGAGTTACTTCTTAATATAAGTTAATATACCTTCAGGAAGCCGCTGCTCTTTATGCTTTCAGGACACCACAGCAGGAGCCACACTCTGTCTCTGATGCTTCTAAGTGATTTCCTAGCCAATTGAATGAAAGATCTTCCATATTCCTTGTTCAATGTGTTTAAAACCACATAACACATCTGGAGTTATCAGTTATTATCTACTCATTTGAGATCAAAGTTCAGATTCAGCATTTAACAAAGGTTTTCAAAGAAGAGAATGCAGTTGATTGGCAAGGTCTGGAGTACCTAGCTGGTAGAGAAGAAATGGATTGAAAAGTAATCAAAATGCAGGGTTATTCTGGATAGGAGAAAGAGGATGTTGCTTGCTTTTGAGCTTAGCAACCTTGTGACAGCTAAAGGGTAAGTTTTATTTTAGTCATTAGGTAGAGATAACTTTATGATCTTTCTTTAAATTCATCTGTTTATTTTACATTCTGGCCACAGAATTGCCTCACCTCCATCCTCCCCTCCAAAGTCCCTTCCCCACCCCTTCCTAGCTCCCCTATCCCCTCTCTTCCATCTCCACCCAGAAAAGTGTGACTCTCCCATGAGTATCAATAAAACATGGTATATAAAGTTGCAGGAAATTAAGCACTTCTCCTGTATTAAGGCTGGACTGGGTGATCCGGCATGAGGAGTAAGGTCCCAAAAAGCAACAAAAGAGTTAGAGACAGCCCTTGTTCCTGCTGTTAGGAGTTTCACAAAACACCAAGCCACACAACTGTGACATATATGCATAGTACCTAGGTCAGTCCCAGGTAGGCTCCCTGGTTGTCAGTTCAATCTCTGTTAGCCCCTATGAGTCCAGGTTAGTTGACTCTGTGGGTTTTCTTGTGGTGTCCTTGACTCCAATGGCTCCTACATTCCCTTCTCCTCCTCTGAAGGATTCCCCATGCTCTGCCTAATGTTTGGCTGTCTCTGCATCTACCTCCATCAGTTGCTGGATGATGCCTCTCTAATGGCAATTGGGCCAGGCACTAATCTGTTCAGAGGAGACAGCCAGTTTAGAAGATGCCTTAGTGATCTTGATTAGCTTTTCCTACAAGGAGAACATCAGCGCCTGCTTATTTTTTAAATGTGAATTTTCTACAGTTGTTTCGAAATGTCCTTTTTAAACCTTTATTGAACCATTTCAACACTTTCTGCAACTCTATCTTAAGCATAGAAGTTAAGATTCTGAATTCTGCCATTGACCAGATATATGATGATGAGAAAACCACCTAAACTCTCTCAGCCACTACAAGTGCAAAATTATTACAACATCAATATCTGTCATTTAGTATCATTACAGATATTCATTAAGAGAAAACAGTGAAAAAATTCAAGTTTACTTTAATTAAATGACTTTAATATTTTATTCCCATCCACCTGCACCACTCTTATTGTGAGACCATGAAGAATAATGTCAATTATTTTAATATTTGAAAGTATGTGCTAATTTCCAGAAGCTACAGAAGATTTATTATATGCTAGGACCTCCTGTTGGCCATTTTCTCCTTTAAGAATTTGAACGCAAATGGCAATTAGGAACAGATAAAATTAAGAATATTATATGTTGTTATCAGATGTTGGAAATTTTTCATTCCATGAGTAGTCTGGAAGACTGAGGTCTAGCTACACAGTAATCTGAATATTGTAAGAAAGCCACTATAATTTCAGGCCCTACATTGTTTTGTTGTTACACAATATTTTGTATCAGGAATAATATATTTTGTAATGTAAGGCTACACTGTATTTTTGATTTTTACCGACAAAACCTCTGGAGGTTTTAATTTTATTACATTAGCCTTTCACTGTCTCATATTTTTAAATCAATTGGAATGTTTGCATTTGAAATAAGATTTATTCCCTCAGCATTATTTATACTTAGAGTCAGAGGACTGTTATGGAGGGGTATCCTGTGCATTGTGTGCTGTTTTGTACTGTCTACCTATAGTCTCTCATTCTCTGACATAGGAGCAGCTTGCTACCATTCTCTTAGCTTCAGAAACAGAAATGTCTCCTAAATTGCCTAAACATCTCCTAAATACACTTTAATTTTAGAATCACTGATTTAAAAATACTTTCTCCACTTTGAAGTCTTTGTGTCAGAACATGGAAGAATTTTTTCTGAAAGAGAAACAAATTTTGAAAGATAGACAGGGAAGGTTTTTCACTAACACACAGCAACAAAGCAATTGTTCATCTGCTCCCATATAATTTACTGAGTTTGTGTCATCATAGAGGTTTGTATATACATTTTTAGTCCTGTTAACTGATTTGCCATTTTAGGGTTCTTCATGCTCTGTGCATCAGTTTAACCTATGATTCAGTTTCTATTTTAGGCTTATAGCTGAAATACATGAGCTGAAGTAAAGTGTCAGATAAACCCTTCCCATTTGCCCCTCTAGCTTTGTACTAGTTTCTATGTGTTATTTATTTTAAACATCTTTTATAATATTTCATCCCTGCTCTGGTCAAAAGGTATGGGGTTGGTGAGTTACCCTGAAAATCTTGTTTTCTAGTTTCAAATTATTTCAGTTAAAAGCTGCTAATGAAAAGTCTTAGCAAAAGCTTGGAGGACACTGTCAGTGGCACTTCTGGGCAGCAGCTGTTCCTGGGTTTCAGTAATAACTCTTACATATTTACATGAGATAACCACTTTCTGTTCTTGCCCACCCAGGTGAGTTTCACCATCTCTTCAGGCACCCTTATAGCTTTATTAAGCAATCACTTCGCAGTTACTCCTTTTAATCTACCATCTGTTTCTTCTCATATGAAATTTCATATGAGAAGCACTCTTCTCATATGAAATGCTCATTGTCTTTCAATGAACACAGGTAGCTCTTCGTTGTAATGGTTTAAGTAAAACAACACTGCCATTCTTCCAGTGGCCTGTGGGCCATGAGGGGCAGCGAGTCCCAGGCAGGGGGCCACGTGGCTGGTGAGAGACTGAGAGTAGAAAGTTCTGAAGGCATTCAGTCACAGACAGGGAGTCCCCGAATAGGCCTTGGGCCATGAGGGCCAATGGGTTCTAGGCAGGGAGCCTAGGCAGGGAGCCTCATGGTGGGTAAGAGACTTTGGCTGGGCAGCCAGTCCCATGAGGAGCCGCAGTCATGGCAAGTGAGACACAGACAGATAGGAATGCCATGCAGAGTTAGGTTGGATATTTATTTAGTGGGTTACAGAAGGGAAGGGAAAATGGAAGGGGAGAAGGGAAAAGAACAGAGAGAGAGGCAGAGAGAGAAACAGAAACAGAGAGAAAGGGGGAAAAGGGAGAAGTGGGGAGGAGAAGGTAGCAAGGCAGAAGCTGCCTCCTTGAGAGAGAGATAGAAAAGAAGGGAACTCAGGCCAGAAGCAAAAGGAAGATCTGCCTGCCTCAGCAGTGGATGGGGAGGGAGTGGGCAGGGCTTGTCTCTTAAAGGGACAGGACAGACCATTACATTGATGTGTTGTTTTCACTGAGTTACCAACTGTCATTGAAGTATCCTGAAAAGTTCCCATATGTAACTCTCATTCAGAATAATTTAGACTTATTGTGTAACTATTGCCTGTTGCAACAGAGAAGGTATGATCTAAAAGTCTAAAATACCTATTATCTGACCTTTTATGGGAAAAAGTAGCCTATATCAGTTCTAGAGGATGATTTCTACATCTTATGCATTCTCACTACTAAATACATTACAGACACATGACAAATTCTCAATAAATGTTTTGAGAATTGAATGGAAGATAAAGTGAAGGAAATGGAATTGATCAACTCTCAATAGAATTGAATTTATGGTATCTTGGTATGGATAGTGTTTTGAGGACAGAAATATTTCCAGATACCTTTTTAGAATTCTTTACGATTTTTGCCTTACTATCACTGAATAACTTAGGACTTGAGAGAAAAAATAATTCATTTTACTGCCATCATTCATTTTATTGCACCACATATCATTTTAACAACATTTTTGTATTTTAATTTACTTGGTTCTCAAAAATTGATTACATCCTGAGATGCTGAGCATTTCTGCCATAAATTTAATGGGCAGAATTTGTGAATTCAAGTCTAGACTTGATCTTTGACCTAATCGATTGTTTTGGATAAAACACTTAAGCTAGTTGACTTATATTATTCTCTAACTTGTCAATGCAAAGGATAATATCCCAGCTCAAGTTGCTGCTTAAAGTGTATGTGAACACAATATGCAGTTTTTATATGTATTATGAACATAATATTGATTTTTTTCTAAAATAAGCTATTTTTCTTCCCTAGAGAATGATAAATAAGTACTTTATATACAATTTAAATGTTGCTTTAGTGAGTCCTCATTATTGAAATTTTCCTATTTGGAATTGGAAATTTATAATATATCCATGATAATTTAATATTAACACTAAAAAGTATGTTTGCCACTACATTTTAAAGTCAGAGTTTAAAACGGAGCTGTAATACTATGAATGAAGAATTTGAAGGAGAAAAACAAGGGCTAGGGCATAAACAGAGAGGTAGAATATCATTAAGGATTACCATATGGAGGAGGATTTTCAAGTTGCTACCCTATCTATAATACCATACTTTTAATTTTTAGCTTGCTTCTTCTCCATACACCTATGTAATACCAGATTGGTTTAATGAGAATAGCTGTGTACCTGCATATATTTATATAGTGCAGTCATATCTTTGGAAGTTAGGAACTAATAGTGTGTGTGCATGCTTGCACGTGCGCATGTGTGTGTGTTTGTGATGAAAGACCCAAAGTATCTCTAAGGAATATAACAAGCAATTATCAGATCTGGGATTTGAACTCAGTCTGAGGAATCTGAGGAATCTATGCTGTTAACCAGTATAGATTAGGGACCAGAGATCTAATTTATCCCAAAGGTCTCAAAATACTTGTGTACATTAACTAGCTAAGTTAGTGGGACATTTAGTCTTTCATCTCCCAAATACCAATCTTCTGAAATTTATAATACATCCCAGTTCATAATAACTGAGTATATACCCATCTCATTTTAAAATTAGTTTTTAGAAAAATACTATGCTTAAAGGAAGAAAAATACCTGGACTCCAAAGCACAATTAAGAAATATTTTTACCAAATATGCAGGAAACTCAATAAGCCAGGATGTCAGCACAGTCTGCTTGCCTACTGAAGGTATGTGTTGGGCCAGTCTTCTAATTTGAATGTGAATAAAATAGGTCATAAGTAATCAAATTGTGACTCAATGACCAAACAGCACTTATCATCTATCTATTTAACAAGGCATTTTTATATTTATTTTATACTTATATATGTATCACTGCTTTACCTGAAGGTATGTGAACCATATTCATGCCTTGTGTCCATGGAGGCCAGACAAAGATATCAGATATCCTGAAACTGGAGTTATTAATAGTTGTGAGTCATGATGTGAGTGCTAGAAATCAAATTTTGGTCTCCCCAAGAACAAGAAATGCTCTAAATTGCTGCACCATCTTTCCAGCTCCCTGTAAATAAGTAAATTAAAACTTTTCAGAAATATCATCACATCCATTCATTTTCATCTTGTATTTGGTGCTTCCATGCTGTAATAACAGAAGGAAGAAGATGCATGTAATGGGGGTCAATAAGCAACGCACAAAGGCTAAAGTATATTCTGTTTGATTCTGTGTAACAAGTTCTAAACCTTCATCATAGACAAACATGTATATCTATAATTTCAGTTCAGCATCCTAAGCATGAAAAACGGGGAAACCAACAAAGACATCATACAATTATATCTGTTAAAGGATCAGAAAATTTTTTACAGGACTTAAGCCATATAATCATGCTATCTTTGTGTTGAAAGAGGCTTTAGAGGCCACAAATCTCCTGATTTCATGTCTGTTCTCTACACATTTTGTGTCCAAAATGGAATAAGTCATTGCAGCGCTTCTACCCCTTTCCTTGGTATCGTGAAGCCTTTAGATCTTTCTATGTGAGTCTAACCTTTTGTCCTTTGTCTCCAGGATACAGGATACATCACTGACATTTCTTTCAAAAGAACAGCATACATGCTCCCTACAGAGAAGTAAAAAAATGTATAAAATATATTCAGAATGACGGAAAGAGCCATAGGTGACCTCTGCATTGCAAAAAAGATTAAGAATCACGAATCTTCATGTTACTGTTTGACTTTCAAATCAAATGCATATGAACTCTTTATGTGTACCATGCTGAGAACATCACTCAATATGAACTCTTTAAGGAAACAAGAACCTATGGCCTGTCCTCGTCCACATCTGTAGAGAGTAACACCTGTCTTTTGTCGATCTTTTACTATTTTGGCCCAATACCCAAGTTCTGCTAAGTATGATTCATAGATATTCATAACATGTTTAGCAAGGCCATGGGAAACTATATAGAGAACCACCTCTATAACTTTTGCTGTAATATTCTGCATCAGGATGTAATGAAAACATTGACATCATGAAAATAATGTGGAGGCGATAGGTCAAGAGGTCATGAAAATATCTGTTGTAAGTGAAAGTTAAAAGATCTAGGGATGTTGAAGGTAAAGAAAAGGCAACTTAGGGTTCATATCTCTCTTCCTGAATGGGTGTCTAAAACTCATCAATACTTTAGGAATCAGAACACAAAGTAATGAAAAACAGGACAGCTATCACTTCATTTGACCAAAGAGATGGGGAGGAGAGAAGATAGAGAGAATCAACTAATTGACTATTATACTGGAGCAACAGTAAAGACAAAGTTTATCTTCCTAATGATGGAGAAAGAGATGGAAGATGTGGTTTGGCCTAAAGCAGAGCAACTCTAGACACAATGAAAACGTTTTGAATCCATGAATTCATGAAGTGCGTTGCAGATATAATTAATGAGATGAAGGAGTGGTTTTGATTTAGTTGGAGTATGAAACAGAAAATTTGAGGCTGGGTTTATTGTTTAGGTATTGTCCATCTGGCTGTTAAATAATATTTATGGAGATGGAGAATTTGAGAACAAAACCAGGAGAGAGTAGAGGTAGAATGAAAAATCAAGTGCTCTTTGATTAGTGAGATTTTAGAATGTCTGTGAAACATTGAAACAGAAGTACTTTATATAAATAAAAACTTCTGAATATAGAAATAGGGGAAAAGGTCACTAATGAAGCTGTTGATAATTTGCAACCTTCTCCTATTTGGTATTTTGAAAAATTTGACCAAGAGTTGAGCACCTCATTATAATATGTTATATTGCATGTGTCTTTAGATTTGCTTGGCAGGAAATAAAACACTATAAAAAGAATTCAGGAAACATAACTGAGTAGTTTCAAAGTGCTATGCTACACTGGAAATTAAAGTCCTAGAATGTAAAGATCACTTTCTGGGCTTGAAGGCTATTGATGTGCTCAGGGAAAGGGGAAGGGTCTAAGCAATTAGAGCTGTGGAATAATCATACTGTCTAAGTTCTCTGTGAGAATGTGCTTTATTGGGGCCAGTCTTGACTTCAACATTTCCCAAAAGTGCAGATTGCACTTCCCTCTACTCTGCTTTCAAATGGAAATGTCCTAGTTTCGCTGCTGTGTGAACTCAGGGTTGAAGGATATGGGTGGCAAAATGACTTTCAAAGAATGTCGAGAATTTATGACCTGTGTGGCCTGTCTCTAGCACCAGAGATAATCACTGCCTCCTGGAATGATATGCTCTGCCTGAACCACAATGCAAGGCCTTAGCGTCACGTCTACTCAGATTCCCAAAGAGAGACGTCGTAGGAGAATGATACAGATACATCGATGGCAGAGTATGTGGAGAGAAAAGTTCGTGGTACACTTGGAAGTGTTGACAGATGCAGTTGCCAATGTACCCTGGCTGTCATCGGCAACTTCTGTGGGTCTGCTGAAGCAGCTGCCACCAAGAGCCCAGTCTATGCTATTCTAGGAAATTCCCATAATCTAGTTGTCTCTTTTGCCTGTTTTACTTTGTGAAATAGTCTTTCAAGTTACTCAGTGTGGTCTAGCTCCAAACATACGTCCTCAGAGCCTGATTATGTGATAGAACTTGGCATTTATCTATCCTTGCTGAATATGTATTCAAGATCCACCATTGTCACTTTACCTTTGATCCTTTAGATCTCTAGGCTTCAAAGTTCTGACAGGAGAGATGTTGTCAGGGGAGAGTATGAGGGTCAGGAACAGGTATTTAGAACATAGTGAAATGCACTCCCCTATGCATATTGACACTGCATTTGATTGTTTTACACTTTGTGCATAGTTCATGCTATGTAATATTTGAAATATACTGCTCTAAAAATACACCTAATAGATTCAAAGTCCTAATGCTACTAACCTTCTACCTTTCATTAAACTGGAACAGTTCCTATCAGAATTTTTCTGTTTATTGCTGCCAGTAAAATATAAGAACATTTTTTATTATTTTGATTTAGGGCATTATATAACAGTGAAAAATATGGTATTTTTGTGACAAAGTAACCCTTTAAAATTAACAATAAAATGGTTACAAAAAGTTGGATATCTAAAGCTGTGTATGCCATATTCATCACTAAATTAAATAATACTCCTTTATCTTCCTGTTTATTAACATTTGTTTGTTGAACAAATGTTCCATGGACTAACATTCACTCAACATTTGGAGCCAATTGTTTTTCAGTAAACTTGTATTTTTCTGATTGGCAAATTTGGTGAATATATAAAAAGCATATCTCTTAGACATTTCTATTTATTATTTTGATAATTGTGTTCATTTCCAGAGTCCAGTTGTCATTGGGCTGTTTGTTTTCTTGATCTTTAGTTTTTTAAAAAAGTATTATAGATATTAATCTGATGTAAAGTTAGTGTCTTAGTTACTGTTCTATTCTTAGTTACTGTGAAAAAAACACCATGACCAAAGTAACTTATAAAAGAAAACATTAAACTCTGGGCTAGTTTATAGTTTCAGGTGATTAGTCAGTTACCATCCTGACAGGGAGCATGGAGGCATGCAGGCAGGTGTGTTGCTGGAGAAGTAGCTGAGAGTTTTTTATACCTTGATTCTCAGGAGGGGAGAGAGAGAGAGAGAGAGAGAGAGAGAGAGAGAGAGAGAGAGAGA
>LOJH01012773.1:0-28751 GCA_001685095.1 Ellobius talpinus
CTTTCCTTCCTCCTCCTTCCTCTCCTGTGAGGCAAACAACCTCTGCCACATGTTCCTGCCACCACAATAATGCTTAAGCTAAAATCTGTGCCTCACAATTCATACAATATTTTTCTGAGACCACTTCAGTAAAAGCACAAGTTATGTTGTCATAACTAATATTTTCACCAAATTTTTGCTTTATTTAAATAATTTTCTGGGCAGATATCTTTATTATAGGCATTAGGTCCTTATGCTGTATAATCTGGAGAAATGTTGCTCTCTGGTGGCTGTAGAAACTTGAGTGGTTTCTAGGATGTTGCCTTTGCTTCCCCTCTGCTCCATGGTACCTGTGCTCTCTATCAAAACAAACTCAGATGAGATACATGGTGTTCTGTAGATGCTAGACATGTTTTATTACAGGATAATAAAGGAAAGTGTGGCTAAGCAACCACTGCAAGAGAAGGCATTCTTATTGAGAAAAAGTAGACACTAGAGGGAACCACAGTGGAGGGCACATGTTTGAAGAATGAGAACACAAAACCCAAGAGGGACAATTGTAATAACCTACATGTTGAGACAAACCTCTTATTAATTACTGTTCTGTTGCTGTGATAAAATACTGTGGCCAAAAGCAATTTAAGGGATATTTGATTTTGACTTATGGTTCCAGAGGGCAAGGTATCCATAATGATTCAGGAACCAAAAGCTGAGAGATCACATCTCGATCAACAGCACACAAGAAACAGAACACATGGTCTGGTTATAAACCCTCAAAGCCCACCCCCAGTAACATACTTTCTCCAACAAGAATCCTGTGCAAGAAGTTTCATAACCTCCCAAACACCACTACTAGCTGGACACCAGGTGTTTAAATGAGCCTGTGGGGGTGTTCCTCATTCAAACTACCACAATTTCCTAGCACTTCTTACGGTTTCCAGAACAGACATATTTACTCGGTTGTTTTGTTGTTCATTCGATTGGCAGGCCCATTTAGACGAACTCTTAAGGAAAGGGGCAATAGTATGTCTTTGTTCTTCCTCAGAAAGCCTGTGCTAAAGAGCAATCTTATAGTTCTTTTAAACATTCAGAAAGTTCGTCTCTACCGAGGGTGGGAGAAACAACTCTGACACTGTTCTTTTGATCAAAAACCACATGTTAGAATTTTTAAAAAAGAATGTAAAAAAAACGTTTAAAATAGCCATGTGTTTGATGAGTAAATAAACAGTCTTCCTTCTTCGGTCCCACACAGCTGTCTGCAAGTGGCTTGAGGCTCCAGAGATAGAAGATTCACGTGACTACACCCATGCAGAGGTGGACTTAGGTGACTGTAGCTGTTGTTGTGTCATGTGTGTTCTGTTGTGGGATATCTGTACACTGTGTGAAGGTGTATTGCTGTGATTGATGTAATAAAAAGCTCAACAGCCAATAGCTAGATAGGAGGTACAGATGGCAAAGATAGGAAGGAGGAGGAGGAGGAATCTAGATGCAAGGAGACACCAAGGAAGCAGGATCGGTGGTACGTGACAGAACATAGATTAGTAGAAAGGGGTTAAGTTATAAGAACTAGTTAAAAGCAAGCCTCAGATAAGGCCAAGCTTTCATAATTAATATGCCTCTAAGTCATTACTTGTGAGCTGGTGGCCCAAAGAAAAATCTGACTATAATGAATTGCTACCAATAACTTTGTGGATTCTACTCTTTCTCTTAAGCGAAAGTAACATCCATCTACTTATGTAAGAACTGACATCACCAGTCACCCTGTTTACCTATACACACAATACTCAAGATTGAGGCAGAAATACATCATATATTGCAATGTCCTGCAAATGTCACGGACAACTATAACAAATATCTCTCTAATGCTGCATAATTGAGGACTGCTGTTGTGGTTTGGATTGTGGTAGTCTGAATGTAATTGGCCCTCATGAGTTCATAGGGAGTGGCATTGCTATGAGGTGTGGCTTTATTAAAGTATGTGTACCCTTGTTGGAAGAAGTGTGTCACTGCGGGGATGGGCTTTGAGGTCTCCTTTGCTCTAGCTTCTCTCAGTGTGCTAATCAGATCACTTCCTGTTGCCTGTGGGATAAAGATGTAGCTCCTTCTCCTATGTCTGCCTGAACATAGCCATGTCCTGGCATGGTAACAATAGACTAAACCTTTGAAGCTATAAGTCACCCAACTAAATGCTTAGTCATGGTGTCTTTTTACAGCAATAGAAACCTAAGACAGAAGCTGGTACCAGAGACTGGGGTATTGCTGTAATATGTCTGACCATGCTTGTGCCTGAAGGAATATAGACCTTGGGAGTGTGGAATAGAAAGCATTTGAGTGCTTTAAGTGCTGCTTAATGGGCCATCCTAGTAGGAACATGGAAGACATGGTGCTGAGTGTGATTTGATGAACTATGAGGGCCTTGCTCAAGAGATTTCAGAGGAGAAGAATATTAATGTATAGCCTAGAGATTATTCTTGTGATATTTTGGTGAAGAATGTGGCTGCTTTTTGCCATTGTTCAAAAAGTCTGCCTGTGGTTAAAATGAGAAGTGTTAGATTAATTATATTGGCAGAGGAAATCTTTAATTAGGCATTTTGAGATTTTTTAAAAATCATTTTCTTAAACAATCTTTTCTCATTTTATATACCAATCCCTATTCCTACTCCCTTGCCTCCTCCAGCTCCCCTCATCTTCCCCCCACTACCACCCCCAATCACTCCTCAGAAGAGGGTAAGGCTGGCACATCAGTTTGAGGAAGGACCAAAGCCCTACTCCTATATCTAGGCTGAGCAAGGTATCCATACAAAGAGAATGGGCTCCAAAACGCCAGTTCAAGCGCTAGGGATAAATCCTGGTCCCACTGCCAGTGGCCCCATAGTCTGCCCCAGCCACACAACTGTCACTCACATTCAGAGGGCCTAGTTTGGTGTTATGCAGGTTTCCCAGCTGTCAGTCCAGAGTCAGTGAGTTCCCACTGGCTCAGGTCAGCTGTTTCCCCCATCATGGTCTTGACCCCTTTGCCCATATTATCACTCCTCCCTCTCTTGGACTGGACTCTGGGAGCTTGGCCCAGAGCTAGCTGTGGATCTCTGCATCTGCTTGTTGCTGGATGTTGGTTCTATGATGACAGTTAAGGTAGTCATTAATCTGATCACAGGGGAAGGCCAGTTCTGGCATCCTCTCCACTATTGCTTAGAGTCTTAGCTGGGGTCATCCTTGTGGATTCCTGGAAATTTCCCTAGGACCAGGTTTCTTGCTAGCCTCATAATGGCTCCCTCAATCAAGATATCTCTTTCCTTGCTCTCCCTCTCTGTCCTTCCCCCATCTCAACCATTCCATTCCCTCATATTCTCCCCCCTCCCCTTTCAGCCTCCCTTCTCCCTACATGCTCTCAATTTTTTCAGGAGATCTTGTCTATTTCCCCTTCCCAGGGGGATCCATGTATGNACTATTGCTTAGAGTCTTAGCTGGGGTCATCCTTGTGGATTCCTGGAAATTTCCCTAGGACCAGGTTTCTTGCTAGCCTCATAATGGCTCCCTCAATCAAGATATCTCTTTCCTTGCTCTCCCTCTCTGTCCTTCCCCCATCTCAACCATTCCATTCCCTCATATTCTCCCCCCTCCCCTTTCAGCCTCCCTTCTCCCTACATGCTCTCAATTTTTTCAGGAGATCTTGTCTATTTCCCCTTCCCAGGGGGATCCATGTATGTATCTTAGGGTTCTCCTTGTTATCTAGCTTCTGTGGGGTCGTGGACCACAAGCTGGTTATTCTTTGCTTTATATCTAATATCCACTTATGAGTGAGTACATATCACATTTGTCTTTCTGGTCTGGATTACCAGCAGAGGAAATCTTGAAACAGCCTATCATGTGGCTATTAGTGGCCACTCTAATGAAGATTTATAATGAAAAGGAGCAAGCTGAGCAAAGAAAAATATTTGAAGGAGAAAAGGAACATCAGAAAGTGGAATGGAGCTAAATCCTATATTCAAGAAGATTCCATTAAGGAATAAGGGGAGTAGTGACCTCAGGGCAAGATTCCACCCAGCTAAATTTCCAACTTGTGAGAAGGAACTAAAGGAAGTTTAGAGCCGGGTATAGTGGTGCCCGCCTTTAATCCCAGTACTGGACAGGCAAGTGCCAACTTTGTCTATAGAGCAAGTTCCAGAACAGCCAAGCTTAGGCAGTGACGGAAACCAATGAAAACAGAAAGCTGGGGAAGATGTAATTGAATGAGGGGGCCATGTTCTACCCCCAGAAAGCAGCAGAACTTAGCAACTTTGGCAACATAGTTCTGGCTTTGGAGTGGAGGATAGAAGAAAGGACTTAAAGAATATTCCTCCATGACTAATGAAAACTGCTTAGGCAAAACATGTGTCAGGTGTCCCTGAATGGAGGCCCAGAGAAACCATTGTATGAAGCTGTGTGACTGAAGCCTGGGTTGCCTTTTAGACCCCAACATGTTAGAGATGATAGAGTTGTAAGATACCTGCTTAGGAGAGCTGCTATCAGGAAGTGGAAACAGCCCAAAATAAAGAAATGAGTTGCTGTCAACAAAGCTGAAAGGAATTGGAGATCTGAAGAGTGTTTTGACATCAGACATGGATGTCATCAGCAGCAGAAGTTTGCCATGCCAGAATGGTAATGTATATTCTGTGCCGTTATATCTTGGAAGTATGTGATCTGTTTTTTAATTTTTATTTTATAGTGGATTACAGAGACTGAATTTTGCATTGTGATACTGTTACAAGCTCACAGGGGTCAGGGAGTGGAAGGTGGTTGTTTGAATGCAATAAAGACCCTAACTAAGACAAGCGTGCATCGAAAACTCATATGTTGAAAGCTTGGGCCCCAACTGTCAGCACTGCTAACAGGTGACTTGATCATGGGAATGTGAACCTCATCAAAAAATTAATCCATTGATGAGTTTATACTCAATGAGCTATTAAGAGAAACAGCCTCATTAAATAAAGTAGGTCCCTGGGCCATGCCTTTGAATTTCAAAGGGATATTGTGTTCCTGGCCACTTCTGTCTCTGTCTGCAAGGATATGAGCCAGCAGACTCCATCATATGTTCCTGGGCATCATATTCTATTGAACCAATGACCAAAGGACACAGTGTCCAGTGACCATAAATTAAAACCTCTGAAATTGTGAGCCAAATATATCTGTTCTCTATTGCTTGTTTGTTGAGTTATCCTGTCACATTTGAGTTAATATGACTAACATAAGTACAAATCTGAACAAAGAGAGAAAAAAATGCACAATTGATACTAGTGGGAACCATATCTTGTTATTCACAGGTCTACTATATTACATTCTAGTAATTATGAAAAGAGAAAACTAATTATAATTTATTTAAGAGAAATCCCTTAGAATATAATTTAGGGGTATATACACCAGAAAAAAATGCCAACATTACACATTATAAGCATAGACTTCATCCTTATAGCCCCAAACTGGGAGTAAGAAAATTTCACCTGCCATGGAGGTCTTACATACCCTGCTGTTGGAAGTATCCATCATTGCAATTGCAGGGTTATTAGAATCAAGCCGAGGTATTCTGACTGACCACATGTGTGAAAAGTGAGAGAAGAGGGGACAATTTGTTCTACCCGAAATAGATAATATATTTTATTGTTTTTCTTTTTTATCTAAACATGAGAAAGCATCACGAGACAGACAGAAGTAAAATAATTCAGGCAGATACACGAGAAGTGTCCTCATCTTTCTGCTATGCTAATTCTTCACTGGTTCCCCACCATGCTTCAAAAATGATCTGAAGTGTAATCATACATATTTATCTTCACCCTATTAAGCACCAGCTACCTTCCACTCCCATCCATTGCAATTTAATAGCTCAGGAATATTTGTGGCATGGTTTGTCTTCTAGAGAAGCCTAATGGTCATTTGGAATAATCTAGAAATTATGCCCTGTGAGCCTGCAACTATTTTCTTCTCTGCCCATGGATTAACAATGATTTATATGTGCAATACTTGAAAAGCTTTATATGAAATTACTATTTTCGACACAAAACTATTAAATGTAAATTTTAATATGCAGGATTAAAAGTTTAATTGGCATTCAGACATCATCTTCATTACATGTGTTCCTTATTATCACAGGAGAATGCACATACTGACAGACAGAAGACATAGTTGAAAAGGTTGGGATTATTCAAAGCATAGTCCTTTACAGAAACAAAACAAAGCTGTTGACCCCTACTCTAGAGGCTGAAGTCCTCATCACGCTTACTTCTCTTATTGGCGTAGAAGTAGATCTCAGATTGCTCCTCCCTTGTTACAAGGGGTGCGGAACTGTTGCAAAGGTTTGGAGGTAACAGTGATGTATTAACATTCGCTTAAATTGTTTGTAAATGGATTCAATGCACCTGTATACATACAATCATTCACAATGCATTAAAACACCTGTCTCTTGATTTCCAGTAACAATGAGGATGATCTAAGTATATTTAGTGTGAGTTTTAAGACATTACTGAGTAACAATAATTCTTTTAATGATTCTTTTATAAAGCATAGTATGCTGCGGCTTATCCTTGGTAATTATCATTACAGAAAATTGCTGTGGTGATGAAAATTTTAGGAGAGTTGGGTCTAAGACTTTATTTATACAGATGTAGGACTCTCACTTCATGGCATTTCATTACATGGGAAATATTTTTTCCCGTCCAAAGTCAAGATAATATCACTCTCAGCCCACCTGCATTTTCTTGTGCTACCTTCCTTTGTCATGCAGGGAGAGATCCTAGAGAAACCGAGAAGTGCTGGTCAGGAGGTGAACATCTCTACTTCCCAGGAATACCATGGAGTCCACTCAGAGCTGGCTGCTCGCATCTGGGAGGAGATGTTCCCTGAGAAATTTCTGTATCTCCTTCCAAGAATGCTCCTGTGCGGCCGCATGTTGGACAACCTCTCCCCCCCAGCAGATGCTTGGAATCACAAAGGGGATCCTTGAGGCGGAGCACAATGGGGCATAGGGAGGCTCAATCAGGTGACCTGCCCCAGGGTAGGACAGCAGGGTCCAATTCTTCTTCCCACTTTTCATCAGCTGTGCTGTGGCTTGATGAGCATGGGCTTTGCTGTTGAGATTTTTATCATCTTCTCCCACCACAAAAAGGAAATGTCCCTGTGCCTTTTCAATGGGAAAACAATATTTGCTATCCTTATCTGCAGTTTCCTCATAGGTTCGATAAAACTCTGCAAGTCCAAAGGCGTTGGTGATGGACAATTCTATATTGCATGGTACGGGATGGTTGACCTGACCGCGATATACGTGTGGATCAGTAGTAACAAAGTTAGGCCCATTGATAAGTACAGTGGCTTTTATTTGTTTTAGGTTAATAGCCAGAGAGAGTCCAATTTCTGCTCCTTTGCATACAGAGACGACGCCAACACCTGGGCCCAAGACCTAAAAACAATAAAAATGAGATGTTATTCTTTCATTAGGAAATAATCAAGAGCTTCAACAAAGAATAGTAACAGGGAAGTTAAAAAAAACCTTAAAGAATCTACCCAGCTGTGTACATGCCAAGTAGCTGAAGTTCTAGAACACAGTTTGTTTATTTAATTGAGCTTTACTACAGATATATTGGATTCAAGATTATGCCTGGTTCTGTGTTTAAAATATCTTCAAGAAATATTACGCCAGTACTAGAAATATAGGTCTGTGGTGGAGCCCTTCCCTAGCATGCAGTAGGCACCATAGGGCAAACAAACAAGAATAACAAAACCGGTCTAGTCAGAAAAACAAGCAAAGTGAATGTGTTATTGTAAATAGCATTGGTCAGAGAACAGGCAATGAGTGAAGTGCCTTACAGAGGAATTGAGTTTCCTCCAGAAAGGGGAGAGTAAAGGGAAGTTAGGGCAGCACATGGAGCTGACTAGAAAGCATTGATCTCAGAAGGAGATTTCAGCCTGTCTCAACACACTTTTTTATTGTCAATCATCAAACATGCCCAGCAAAGGAGTAATGTTTTATAAGGCAACTACCCGCCAGATGAAAAGACAGGACACGAGGTCCGTGGAGAGACCTAGATTATTAGAATATCACACATTCTCTAACAATGTATACAGACAGATCAGCAGGATCAAAGAGTCTCAGAAGAAATGGGCTGTAAATTGAATTTTCACATATTAAAAACAGAGGCAATAAAGAGTAATATGCTGAGTGATTCAAGCATGCTAGCTAACCATAAAAAACATCTCTTCACAATTTTAAGGCTAATATGACCTTGATTTTGTTTGGCAAAGCAATGTATCCACTCTCAGAGGATGCATTTTGATGAGCCTGAGCTTATTGTCTTTTGCTACATATATACTTAGTCTCTGTTGTAAGGCCAATATTGTCTCCTTATGGATTTATTTTCTTCTCATGAAAAATAACACAGAATCAAGAGATAAAAGTCTGTGTTCTCGACAATTCTTCCAATCTTAAGACACCGATGCTGTCTCAATGCCTAAAACACAGCTATCTTGTGCACTGGAGGACAGGACCAGAGAATTGCTGATCAGGAACTCTGTGTGTTCCAGAGAAGTGACTGGTGGTGGACTAAATGTCAACCTAGGGATGTTGGGNTTTTTTTTCTCGTGGTCTAGAACTCCGGGGATAGATGACTCAGACTTTGGTTCTGGAAAACACATTCACAAGTTGTTTATAGATATAAATACATACAATTTCTGCGACTGTGGAGATAGCTCAGTCAGGAGAGTGTTTGCCATGGAAGGATGAGGATGGACACTAGCTATGCCCCCAGAACCTATGGAAAATCGTCAGACATGCTGGCTTGCTTGTAATCTCAGTCCTGTGGAGAGGTACACGAGAGGACCCTAGGCTCATGAGTCAGATAGTTTATCCTGATAGGGAATCTGTGAGCCTCTGTGATAGACCCTGTTTCCAAACCAAGGTGGATGGCTCCTGAAGAACAATGCCTAAGGTTGACCTTTGTCCATCACAAACATTTACACACACACACACACATCAACACACACACATGAGCAATCACACCCTCCCCCTTGCAGAAACCTGTACACAAATATCCCTCACTAGTAAATATATGCACATATATCTATGTATATACAAATATATAAATATACATTTATAGACACACAGGGGGTAGGAGGGGAATCCTAGTCACTAGTTACAAATGAAACATACAAACCAGAAAGAGTAAAAGACAGCTGTTCTTTGTAGCACAAAAGACAGCCTTGGTGGAAACACACTTCGAAGTCAAGGTAAGTCACACAGCGTTGCGGTTAACGTAACACTAGGATAAAATCACATAATGAGCCGAAAATTACCTTAGGATGTCTCAGGAGAAACTCTGCACCTTCCTCGAAATACTCTAGATCTACCTTCTCCAGGTGAGAGGGCAGGTCGTCATAGCCCCAGTAAGCCAGAGCCAAGGCTGCAAAGCCATGACTGGCCAGAAGACTGGCCCGGAATTCGATCAGTCCACCAGTGCCCCCAAACAGGTCAATAACCCCTGGGAAAGGGCCTTTGCCTGGAAAAGAACAACATAAAACAGGGTCACATATGAAAATAAGAGGGAAAGACAAAACGAATATGAAGCCAACAGGCAGAACTGAATCTTGGGATTAATACACAAATTCTCAAATAGAGCATTCAAATGTTCAGCCTTATATCTGGGGCAAAAGTAAGGTCTTAATATATAATAAAACATAACTTCTAGGGATTTTATTATAAACTATGTGCACTGACATATTTAATTCCTGAAGCCTAGAAGAGGGGTTATTCCCATAGTCTTTGAATAAAGAAAACCAGGGAAAAAAAGTGCCAGGACTTCATAACCAAACAAGGGTTCACAAATGAGCTTTAGGAAATCTATGAAGGTCCTAAACTTTAGATGCGAAATACGCTGTTTATATGTGATTATATATTTCCTGTGAGAAATGCTCCAGATTGGTGAAGGCTATCTCCAAAGGCTACCTGGGAGAGGTAGAACCTTTAAGAAGGGGAGCCAGTTGGAGAGCTTCATGTCCTTGAGGGTGAGCCCTCACGAGGTCTAGTTAGACAAAGATTTTCTCTTTGTAAGTGAAGTACACAGATCGACCCTGGGCACTTGCCTCTAACATGTCTAAGTCTCAGGGCTCATCCCAGGCACTAGGAACAAAAGAAGGTAAGCACCCATCTCTGTTACAATCTGCTAACCACTAACTGACGAAAGAGTTGATAAAACCTCCCATGACATCAAATGGACATAAGGAGCTCTTTCTTTTCATATTAATTTATATTGCATGTAGCCTAGCGTACAGAGAAAGAAGAGGGATGTCTGGGTAACAGTCCACAGTCACTCTGTGTTAACGGCATGTTTCTACAGTGAACCAGAGCCCACCCACAGTGGTTATCATAAACTGTCCCTTCCTTGAAACTTGACTTCAGAAAAGAAAGACTGGCCATGTCCATTTAAAAGCTAGCATCACATGAAGGGGCACTGGTGAGTTTTTAAATGGCTGTGCTTTCTTTAGTTTGAGAAATGAGATGACACAATATATCTTGGTTTAGAATGACCATGAAAGTCCACTAATAAAGATTTATTTGCATCTTATGATGAGTGGGAAGGAAGGGAACAATGAAGGACCTGAAATCTTTCCACCCCTAATTCAACCACTTTGGGATCAAATACATCTCATCGCTCCCTTGTACCCCAGCAGATCATATGATGCCAGAGACTCTACATATCCAATATCCCAGAAGATAGCAAATGACACGCTGGGTGCCAGCACACCTGCCCGAGGCAGAAGGTCTAGACCTAAATGTGTATAAAATGTGTGTGTGTGTGTGTGTGTGTGTGTGTGTGTGTATATACATTTTAAATAGAGGAATGATACTAAAGAAACAAAATTTAGTGCTAGTTCCTTGGCTCTAAGTGCTATGGGATGGTCTATATTTTTATTCCTGGGCATAAAACTATTTAAGCTATCTAAACAAGCTTGTTATAGTAAAACATCAATACTATACTTAAACAGAATGTTAACGTGATATAGCTCCTGAAACCTGCTGTGTGGGACTCCTCAGTCAACCAGGCTCTAATGAACTACATTTAACCTACATTCAACCAATCAGAAACCTCTCAATGCTAGGATTCCACAATATGCAGTCATAACCTCAGACAAGCTTCAGAATGGTGTCGATGAAACTTGAATTAGAGCAGAATACCACCCATTTCTATTCTGAGCCAAAATTAACCCGGATTCTCGGGTAGGACGGTGAGATCTGTATAATACCCTCCTCCAAGCTAAATTTCTAAAGGCATAAGGCATCCCGAAAGGGAAACAAGGACCACAGCCAAAGTGACTCTACTCACCTGGGGGCAGAAAGAGGGCCCCCCGGAGGCGGCCTTCCTTCACCAGGATCCTTGTGACACCAGGTGCAACGTACCATCTTTCCAAAGTCAGGCTATCCATCGGCGGACTGACAACTATACCTTTTATTGGAAAGTGTGGCTCGGAAAGTTCTATGTGGACCTGGTAGGGGATATTCACATCTTTTTTTGCCAGGCGACTCAAGAACCTTTCAGGTTTCAGGGACCAAAACAGACCCATGGGGTGGACACCCATATAGTCTCCTCCAAGTGAGGGATCACGCTCCAGGTCCACCTCCCCCGTTTCACTGGCCTTATAGTAGGCCTTCGAACCAAACAGATTCCCCTTCTCATCTTTCAGGGATGCCTGGAGGCACACCACCTGAAAGGGTGCCAGGCCTGTGATTTGGATGTGCACAGGCTCATCAACCAGTGCGCTAAGAGGAGTGGCTGTCAGCTTGACCATGTTTGCAGTGGCAACCTCGAACAATTCTTCAGGAATATCTTCACCAAAACCTCAAAACAGAAAGACACAGAAATGAAACGCAGTGGCAATAAGGTTAGTGAATGACGAAAAGGAGCAAGAGGCAGATCTCTTAGGATTCAGTTTTAACCCAGCATTGATTTGTTGCAAATACACTGTGATAATTCTGTAATCGACAGCTTTCTGGAAGAGAGATTTCGACAGATTTCTAGAAGCTAGAGAGCATGTGGGTAGGTGCTAGAAGTTCAAGCAGCACTCCAACTTTGCATGAAGGTTGGGACATGGAGGAAGATATCTCAATCTTATTGTAAACAAGTCTGGGAAGACCAGGATTGAGATGTGAGGTCGAAAACACGCTGATTGACTGAACAGCTCCCTGTGCAGAATAGGTAATGCCACTACCTACTCTCTTCCATGGGAACATGTGTGTTCTGTCTAAGAGAAAAAAGATATAACTGTCACTTTGATTTGGAGACTTAGACAGTCCTAAAACAACATTAGAAGCATATAAGACCTTCAAGTGTCTTGAAGTCTCGCTGAAATGTTTATCTGTCTGTCCTTAAGTGTTGACACAAGAGTGACTACTCTTCCTAAGAACCAAAACTGTCATCAGATTTTTTATCTATTTCCCTGGTTGTCCTGTTGTTTTCATTTTAACTCATTTTGTGAGAATGCCACTGATATAAATAAATCAAACTCCAGCATGTGACAAAATAGCTGTTCCTAGGAGGCAAGAAAATTTCCTTCCTCCTCTGCTATTCACTCATGATAAAGTGGCAAAGTGGAACCCTACAGAGATAAATGAGGAATAAGAAAAGGGGGTGTACTTTCAATGAGTGCTGAGATGGAACTCTGAGAAACTCCCCTTTCAGATCATGTTTTCACTCATTCATGTCTACAGAGGAGCAAAGGTCCCCATGCCAAGGAAGCCAGGAGTATTACCACAGAGCCAAGCAAGTCCCTACTAACCCTTTTTCCAGAACTCTAAATCAGAAGGTTTCATTTTAAAAGGCTACCAAATGACTGTTAAAGTCAAAGATCCTCGCAAGGAGTTCATGAACACTGAGAATCCAGGCTCTTCTGATGAGAAAAGGCTTCAACCCACCATCAAAAATTGGTGAAGTCAGTGTGCACTTAACTCAGTAAGTGTGCAACAGGTTCCAGACCCAACACACTTTTGGCTCAGGTCAGAGTGATCAGTCCCAAATCCCAACAGAACATGGACAAGCTCTTTTATTATATTTATTAATTGTGTGTGTGAGAGTATGTGTGTGTGTGTGCATGCATGAGAGAGAGAGAGAGAGAGCGCCAATGGGAGTTAACTCTCTTCTTCCACCATGTAGGCCCCAGAGACGAAGCTCAGCTTGTCAGTCTTGGCAGCAAGTGATTTTACCCACTGAGCAATATCACTGGTCCTCTTTTTTTTAGATATTATTTTTATACAATGCATCCAGGACCCATTTTTATTATTATACATAAAAATTTAAAAACTCATGATAACAAAAGGAAAGAATCACTATTATAGAAAGAGAAGTAGTCAGATGTTGGACTCACCAGACAGCAAATAGAAAGGAGCCAAGAAACATAAGAACAGCTCAAACTAAACTATGCAGAGAAAAGTCAAGATGAAAGATTAGAGCACTTGAGGCATGGAAAATATTTTAATATATATGGCTTAATATACAGTATATATTCTCTAATAATTGGCACCTTAGAAAGACATATTAGAGATAGGCACAGGGGGGTGCTCACAAAAACTAGGGCTGAATTTCCCTCAGTTCATTGAAAAGCACTATGCTGCAGTCACAAAAGATGTAAGAAATACAGGGACAAACCCAGCAAAATCCCAGCTGTCATTGTAGTCAAACTGGTAACACACACAGTGAGTATTAATATAGCCAGAAAGTGTCAGTGTTACAGAGGAAAAGGACAAACAGATACTAACAAGCAGGAGACAATACACCCTCGGTGCCCAAAAGGAAAGAGAAATAAATAAATGAACCAAAATGTCTGAAACCCTGAAACTAACAAATATACACATCAAACATGAAGGCAAAAGACAGACATTTCCAAAGCGAAAAGGAGAAAATGCACCTGTAGTAAATTATATTTCAAGAAATGCACTATGTAAGGGATATTATTCCAGGCAGATAACTTAAGGCATCTGAGAAATGAAGAGCAAGAATGCTTTATTATCTAGGTAAATAAATATAAAAGCCCTTTTCAAAATTTCATCACTTAATTATGTGTGTGTGTGAGAGAGAGCTTAAAGTAGTTAAAAGTCTATTAGCTGTTAAAAATAAAAGTAACTGTTTTATGAAGTTTATATAATAAATATGGCAAATAGATAGAAATATAAGTATGTTTCTTATATTGCCTTGCTCCAAATAATATAGGCTTTTCTGCAGATAGATAATGATAACTTACAGTACTTATCAAGAGCCCAGGAGCTAGGAGATAATAGATATGAGAGCTGCCAGACACCAGAGTGATTTACTTAAGGAACAGTGACCTAGAAAAGGGTACAGGCAGTAAATCACTTACAGTGGTGAGACAGCAATGAGCTGAAATGGAGAGGCGTTCAGGGTCAGCACAGATGCACAGGCTTTCCCACGGGCTCTCAATCCAAAGCTCCAACAACTTTACGGATAGGTAGGAATTTAACAAATGGAGCCCATCCAGTCAGAGCTGTCTTTATAACTCACTCCTCAACCAGGCCTAAGTTGGCTGAAAAGAGAGAGGTGCCTAAGAAGACCTTGGAACTTGAACTTTGGATAAATGCCTGAGATAAAGACGCCTAAAAATAAAAGCAAGCTACAGGGCCGCTACTGTGGAAAGGCCCCAACAAGCTTGTTTTACACTGCACCTGTCCTCTGAAACCATCTCCTTTGCTGGGATGTGGTGGCGAGCTCCTGGGCACCCAGCACTAGGGAGACTGAGGCAGGAGTGACGTTAAAGCCAGCCTGGGCTACATAGGGAGATCCTGTCTCAGAAAACAACAACAAAAGGAAATTGTCTCTGTAGGATGGTGTGTTATTTCAAATGGAAGTCTCAAAGGCAAGGGAATATAATCATCTGAGATTCACTCTTACATGTGTCCCAGAGTCAATACAGAGCTGGAGACACCGCTTCCGGAGTCTGTTTGTGTTTCCTCCCACCACAGCTGGAAAGACAAGACATAGAAGCAGCTGGAAGCTATAATCTCAGCCGTTTCATATTTGTCAGAGAAGGCATAAGCCTCCATGAAAATTCAAGTGGGGAGAACAGAGACTTTTTGAGAGTCAAGTAAATATCAATCGGGGAAAAGGAGGAAGGGATAGAATATGCATATGTACTTTTGTGTAGCAAGCTTTCTTAGACTGTTGGTCCCCATTACATGGAGAATTATTAGTTATAAATGCTCAGCCTTAGTTTAGGCTTCTCCTACTAGCTCTTGTAACTCACTTTAGCCTGTGTTTTGCCTCAGAGCTTTTTACCTTTCTTTCATTCTATATGTCCTACTTTCCTGCTTCCTCCTTGTCTGTCTGGCTAGCAGGTGTCTGGCTAGCCGGCCCTGGGTATCCCCCTCTCTTTCTCCCTCATTCTCTCCTCTCAAGCCTAGATTCCTCCTCCTACTTATTCTCTCTGCCTGCCAGCCCCACCTAGCCCTCCTCTGCCTAGCTATTGGCTGTTCAGCTTTTAATTAGACCAATCAGGTGCCTTAGGCAAGCAAGATGAAATAACAATCTTTGCAGAGGTAAGCAAATGCAGCGCAAACAAATGCAGCACACTTTTACATAGTTAAAGTAATATTCCATAACACTTCTGCAATCCTTTGGGAATAAAATTTGCCCTAGCAGGAACAAAGGAACAAGGGAGCAAATGATAAATCAGATGAATGGAAAACAGTGACCAAGATGGGCAATTTCAACACAATTATATTTAAAATTGCATTATGGGGCTGAAGAGACGGGCCCATGGTCAAGAACATTGGCTGTTCTTCCAGGGAAAGAGTCTAAGCACTCACGTGATGACTCCCAACTATCTGTATAGCTCCAGTTCCAGAGAATCTGATGCCCTTTTCTGGCATCTGCGGCACCAGGCACACAAATGGTGCACAGGCACACATGCAGGCAAACACCCACACAGAAAATAAAAGCAAAATGAGAAAAATAGGGTGGTTGAAGGGAGGTGTGGTGGATATTCTTGGTTGTCAACTTGACTACATCTGGAATAAACTATAATCCAGGAATAGACGATACACCTGTGAGGTTTTTTTTTGCTTGGTTTGAAGTGGTTAAATCCACTTCTACTCTGGACTTTTGAGGTAGGAAGTCACATACCTTTGATCTTGAGGCATGAAGACACACACCTATAATTCAAATTTTGAGGTGGGAAGACACACCTTTAATCTGGGTCATACCTTCTACTGGAAGGCTATGTAACAACATAGAAGGAAGCCTTTGCTCTTTGCCTGCTAGCTCTTAATCTTGATAAAACATCCATTCCTTCACTGGTGTTAGAGCTCACTTCTTCAGGATTCCAGCTCATATTGAAGACCAGCTGAGACATTACAATCTTGTGGACTAAGAAACTACTGGATTTACAGACTTTCCATCCACAGCCATTCATTGTTGAATTAGCTGGACTGCAGCCATTCCAATAAATTCCATATGTGTTAGAGTTCACTTCTTTAGGATTCCAGCTTATATTGAAGACCAGCTGAGATGTTATAGCCTTGTGGACTAAGAAACTACTGGATTCACAGACTTTCCATTCACAGCCATTCATTGTTGAATTAACTGGACTGCAGCCTGTAAGTCACTCCAATAAATTCCATTCTGTTAGAGTACTCTGCCTAATATTGGAGGGGAGTTTGATTTGTACCTTACCTGGGCATCCTCCAAAAGCTCATTTTTATTTAACAACACAACTCAAGAGTTATTAATTTATTTTGAGGGGTTAAGCAATGAACTGCTGTGGAATGATTTTTGTACACTATAAATATGCATTTCTTTCATTGTTAATAAAAAGTTGATAGGCTGATAGCTGGTCAGGAAGAGATTGAACGAGATAGCCTGACACAGAATTCTGGGAGGAAGAAGGGCGGGGTCAGAGAGATGTGAGCCAGATGGAGAGGGAGCAGGAGATGAACGTGCCATGCTAATAAAGGTACTGACATGTGGCAGAGTATAAATAAGGAATATGGGCTAATTTAAGTGCTAGTTAATAATAGTGACTATCAGGGAACTGGTTGGCGGGAGAGAAATGTCTCTCTACAATGAATGGTTGACTAAGGGTGATTCCTTTACACATGCATAGCAGTGGGGCAGAGAGGTGTGAATAAACATCTCTTAACAATCTCCCACAATTTAAATACTTAAGATCATACAGGACTGAAGAATGTAGTCAGGAAGAGAATCCATACCTCCAACCCTGCCAAACTGATCAATAAGAAATTTCCCAGTGAGTGGCTGGAATATTAGGTACAGTCCTAATGTAGAATTACTTCTCTGCATTAGCATCATCCACTAGTCTTCTCTCAGATTTCACTTGTCAGCCATTGTATCCAAGCAGGAGAAACTGGTTCATTTTAATTCAGTTTTAACTTGATTTTTAAAATATTTATTCTTATTCTAAAGATGGTTGACTATAATTCACTACCAGGAAGCATTCCCAAGTTGCATTCATGAGGTTTCCACTTTAAGTATTTTCAGTTTAATTCTAACACATTATCACCCTAACCTTAAAAGAAAATCCCTCTTCCCCCACCCTCTCCTCTCGGTTTCTTGAGACAGGTTTTCTCTGTGTAGCCCTAGCTGTCCTGGGACTCGTTTTGAAAATCAGTCTGGTTCTGAACTCACAGAGATTAAATAAAACATTAACAGCATAGTTTTGTGATCAAGACTAGAATTTTTCTAGAAAAAAATTATACACACACACACATTCTAGAAAAGTGTTAAAAAGAGGGAGAATTACTCATGGAGATTCAGATAGCATAAAGGGGAGTGAAATGACTGCTGATAGTCTTTCATGTCCCTCAAAAATATCCAGAGATCACGGGTCCCAGCTGACACCCTTTCTAAGCAAATCTGAAAAAGCACTGCACTACCAGCATCTCTGAGAACTTCAGAGCTCTCCAAGATTATGGAAGGAGCAAAAGGAGGATTTGATCTTGGAAACCATTAAATGTCAAACACTGGATGGAAAAAAAATCTAATTTTTATTTTTAATTTAGTTGAGATTTTTAACATATTTCCAAACAACTCAAAACAGCTTTGATTACAAATCAACCAATGTTCCTTTTCCCACTTCTAGGAGTAAAGGGAAAGGGCACAATCCCAGTTGCCCAAGACCATAGCCCCAAATGTTTTTGACATTACAATTTACATTGTGTCACAGAGCAAAGGGCATCAGCTTAACTGCTGCTCCCATTCCTGATCTGGTTACCTATTAATGTAGTTGTAGGGAACCTAGCCCCCTTTCCCTCCTTCCTGATTTGTTTTGAGAGTTTTTTTTCTTTTAGTTTTTAGATGTGTATGTTTCATGTAAAACATATTATACACAATATATTCATGTACATACATATATGGTTGTACATGACAGCTGCACATGCACCAGGGTTTGTATAAATTCAGAGGACAATGACCTACGGTTCTCAGGCTTGGTAACAAGTGCTGTTACCTGCTGAACCATCTTCCTGACCTCTTGTTTGTTTAAAACTCCTCTGCCACTATTTGATCTTATCTGACCACTACTTAAAAAAAAGTCGATGCAGCTACTGCAGAATTTTGATCTCGTAAAACATTTCTTTCCAGGCCTGAGTTCAATACTACAAAACTAAAGTAGTAAAAGCCAATTATGGGATAGAGAGATGACTGGTTGCGTGTTTGCTGTGCAATCAGGAAGACTGTGGTTTGGATTCCTATATATATGTGCGAGTACACCCCCACACATGAACACATACCCATAGAATAAACACAAAAATACAGAAAATACAATTTTTCTATTGGTAGTATATTAGAATATTACATTATCTGTATACTGGTGTGAGTTTTTTCTTCTCGTTTTTGATGTATTTTCTATTTTCTAAAGTGTGGTTACTGCAGAAATCAGTTTCCATGTTAAAACAAAACTCAGCGAGAGGGAGTCTCATGTTACTTGAAACTTTAAATGTGTAGTTTATGTAAGACCAACCATTTATGTTGAATTGTTAATGATTTTATTAGGTTTTATGCAAACACACTGAGCCCATACATTCAACTAAGTAAAACCGGTTACCTTATACCCTTTGCATATGACCTCCAGATGACTCATTCTCTTAGGTGCTCTGAGCAGCACTGCTCTGGGGTGTGGAGGAGCAGCTTCTATCTTAACAGTAACATGAAGTGTATGTCGCAGTCACTTGTCCAGTTGTAGCCATGAGTGTTTCCATACTGACTTCCCACCTCTTTACTTCCAGTATTATTGTATGGGAAACATGATAATCAAATTCTGTACGTCAAACCCGAATGTTTCCATGTTGAATCTCATTCTCAGAAAACAGGAGCTGTTATGTCTAAACTTCAGGGCTCCAGACACTGATACTTTGAAAGTAATTCATGACATAACACCATTGCTGTGTACCTAGTAATTATTAAATGCTGTGACTATTTTAGAGACTGTCCTGTGTCAGGGTATGCAGCCATGTGCACAGAGCAGGGCAGAGCAGGACCTGCCTTTCTCTACTGTTCCCTACCTAATTGCCTTGAGGTAAGGTATCTTACTGAAGGGGAACCTCATTTTTCTGACTACTTGGCCACCCAGCTCTAGGTATTCACCTTTCTCCACTCTCTAATCGGGAAGTACAGGCACATGTAACCATGTTCAGCTTTTTACATAGGTACTGGGATTTAAACCTAGGTCTTCAGGCTTACAGGTCAAGTGTTCTTACCCACCAAGCCATCTCCTCCACCTCAACTATTTTTTCCCAGTGAATCTGCTGAAATTTATATATGCAACTGATGATGATTATTTTGTCTTCAGCGAAGCTCCCAAATGAAAGAGAATAAACATAATTTCCTATGCTTAAAATCTTCCTATAACAATATTTTATATAATTACTAATTTTGACATTCAGATCTGGCAATCTATTTAAACAATCTCTACAAACTAAGTATATCAAAGTACAAAGATGTGCCAATCTAATAACTAATCATAGGTACCCTAAGGCCACCTTTAAAGTTATAGAAAAGATGGTTTGAGATATGCTTCCTTTTGAGAATATGCAATATAGAACCTGGTAACAACTCTTTAGAAACTTAATAGTTGAGAGATAGTCTCTTTGTTTCAGTTCGACCACTCATTTTAAGAAAATAGATACAATGAAATGAATTTCAAGAAGTAAAGACAACAGACTTTAATGAATCTGCTTTAATCCAAGAGATGAACCAGAATACAGCGTACTTTCATCTTTAATCACGGCCTAAACACAGTGAAACGTCCTATGTGAACCAGACATTCACAGTTCTTTTAAATATCTAATAAATTTCCTCATTTGCATATGTATCCATAACAATCCCACACCTATGAGCTTTAATAAGATTAGAATATTTTATCTCAACTACTTTATCCATATAAAGAACAAAGAAACATCTGAACTTGAGATGCCCTCCTATCTTAAATTCTAGTTCATTAGTATTTTTGTGTGACAGGTAATCCTGGTTGTCAACTTGACTGATCTGGAGTCAACTAAGAGACAAGCAGCTGGCCACTCTACTGAGGGATTTTCTTGAACAAATATCTTAAGAAGGAAGTGTACCATACATGTGGGCAGAACCCATGCAGAAGGAAGGTTTGGCTGTCTGCTTGCTTGTCTTCACCCTACTGGCAAGTACACCGATCCTGCTCCTGCCATCGCTGCGTTGCTTCCCTCATATGAGAAACAGCTTCTTCAGGCTGCCAGCATGGTCTGGAGATGAGCAGTTCTCCAAAGAATCCTCCAGGCCCTCAGCAGCAGGCTGGTGGAGACAGTCAGCCTCATGGACTGAGCAACCCTGGGTTCTCAGCCTCTCCAGTATGGAACAGCCATTGATGGACTACCTAGATCCTAATGCAAGCTAATCTGATAAATCATTTTTACATATATATTCATGCTATCACTTCTGTTCCTCTCAAGAGCCCTGACTATAAACATCAGAATAAGAATATTAAATAAATTACCAAAACTTGATTTTATTGGGGGCTGGGCAGACAGCTTTAACAAATGTGAAAATGTTTTCTTTGTTGATTCTCCATGAGAAAAAAAGATGTATTCTTCTACAGGAAAAAACAAAACAGTAAAGGGAAGGAGGTTTGAGAAGAGTTCTGAAGGGCAGCACTTCACAAGGTTTGTCGGTCACCTCAGTAAGGAGAGTACAACATCTCAATGCAGTCAACTGCTAACCTGCTCAGTAACCCCAACTGATTTTCAAATTGGGAGGCAAATTACCGGCAACGAGTTCATCAAATTTAGATCTGTCTTGAACTGATGGAACACTATAGAAGTCAAGAACGTCTCCGACCCTACACACCTGGTGAAGTCTGGAGTTAGGTACTGCATGGCCCAAGTCATCAGCTAAATGTGCCAAGAGTCTGAACTTCACATGACCATCATCCAAGGAGATGTCTTGCCAATTACTAGGAAGAGATGAACCAAGAACTTCTTTAAGACAGGATTCCAAGCGATTCTGGAGATCGTCAGGAGGTGTGTACACTCGGCTTCGTAAGGGCGGACACACCAAAACAGGTTCTGTCTTCACTTCTTCCACTGCCTCAGCCACCACTGGCTCCTTCTCCTTTCTGGAATGACCAAAAGCAAACATGTGAATCTTTGGCTGATTATCTTAATGAAGCTAATAAACATCGGACTGAATCTTTCTTGTCTTGCAATCAAAATCAAATATTCTGCACTTGAGACTTTCTGAGCACAGTGGAGAGAATAGAATGGTCACCTACCCTTCAGACACATACAGTCGAATCAATTTTTAGAAAAGAAAGTGAAAGTTTAGCATATATTTTACATACTTGTAAGAATTCTAAAAATAAGTAAAGAACAAAGATAAAGCAAACTGTTCTGTCTAGGAGCCTTAATCCTCTGTCTCAGTTTGGTTTCTATTGCTGTGATAAAACACCATGACGAAAAGCAACTTGCAGAGGGAAGGGTTTATTTTATCTTACAGTTCCATATCACAGTTCATCACTGAGGGGTATCAGAGCAGGAATTCAAAGTAGGAACCTGGAGGCAGGAACTGATGCAGAGGCCCTGAAGGGCTGCTGCTTACTGCATTGCTCCCATGGTTCACCCAGAACTACCTGCCCACGGGTGGCACCACCCACTGTGAGATTGATCCTCCCACAATTTTCCATAAAGAAAATGCACCACAGGCTAATCTGGTAGAGACATTTTCTCACTTGAGGCTCCTTCTTTCAAATGACTCTAAAACTTGCATCAATCTGACATAAAACTAGTCAACATATCCTCCAAGAGCTATTCCCAATACACCTAGCTAAATTTATCTCCCACCAATTTCTTATATACATTACAGGCCTATACAAACTAAACTATATTCTGTTTTCCAAACACACTTCCACTTTCCTGAGACTTGTTAGCTCAGGTTATATATCCTTTTGATATATCTTTACTTATGGAAATTATGCTTACCCTGTAAGTCCTAAGAACTTTAACCTGATACTCTAATCAAATGTTAAGTTCCCTTAATCTTCACAGCAGTCTACGCTGCCCACTGTATCCCATCCTATACAAGTTTCAATTTTGATTATACACTACCTCACTTACAAGATCAGAACTTCTCAGTCCCAAACATCTTCTCATTTTTTTATTGGACAGTTCCTTGCTGTGTGTGAGGGGCCATTCTGTTAAACAGTTACGATCCTAGGGACATGTAGCTCTAATCAAGAAAGAGTAGAAAGCTAAAGCAGTCAACAGCAAATAAGGGACTGAAGAAAAACAAAACAGCAAAAAATCCCAAGTAAAGATTGGAATCCAGTATCTTCATGTGATAACTATACCTCACATTCAAAAAAGAACTAATGTCAGCCCTCTGACATTAGGTCTCCCTAAAATGGGAAGAAGAAATACTTTCAAATTCACTTTATAAAACCAGGATACTAAAGCCAAAGACAGCACAAGAAAACTACAAGTCAATCTCTCTGATGAACAGAGATGCAACAATCTTCAATAAAATAGAAGCAAACCAAATTCAGTAACACCTAAAAGAAGACTACACTATGACTAAATAGGACACTTGCTTGTACTGCAAAGTCTGTTCAATATACACAAATCAATAATATATGCCACAGTAACAAAATCAAATAATCATGTCCAAAGAAGCAGAAAACATGTCTGATAGAAAGCCTAACCTTCATCCATGATCAAAGCTCTAAACAAAACAGATAAATATAATTTAGAAGCCCATAGATAAAATCATAATGGATGGGGGGAAAACTATTAAACAAACAGTTTTCTGAGGTACAAGCAAGGGTGCTCAGTCTCAGACATGGGGGGGTCCTTCCTGTGTACACTGGCCTTGGACTCATCATTCTCCTGCCTCAACCTCTGCAAACACTATAACATCATATTAAAAGACATAAGAGCCCCGAGAAAAGAAAAAGAAATAAAAGGCAACCAAGTTACAAAGAAATAAATTTGTCTCTGCAAATGACAAGAGTCTCTCAGAAGAAAACCTCAGATTGTGCAACACATATAAGAAATTGCTAGAACTAATAAACCAACTCAGTAAAGTTGCAGGATACAAAATTAACATTTAAAAAGTTAGTACTTTGGGGCTGGAGAGATGGCTAGGAGCTATGAGAACTTGCTGCTGCTGCTGCTCTTCCAGAGTTCAGTTCCCAATATCCACACCAGCTTGCTAGCTCACAACTACCTGTAACTCCAACCCCAGGGGATCTGATGCCCTCTTCTGGCCTCAAAGGGTATGATTCATACATTTTCATATGTACATAAATAAAATAAATCCTCAATAAAATCAATAGTTTCTTTAGAGAAATAATAAATTATTCCAAAAGAAAATCAAGAAATCAAGTTCGTTTACAATAGCAGGAAAAAAAAGAAAATATTCAGGAAAAAAATAACCAAGTTGGTTAAAGATCATCTGTACACCGGAAACTGTGAAACACGGATGAAAGAAACAGAAAACACACATAAATGAAAAGACATCCCATGTTCGTGGACTGAAGAATCAGTTTTTATACCATTTTATCAATATTGTTAATATGTCTGCACTACTTAACATATTTAACCCAATATCTAAAAAAAGAATCGAATGACATTTTTCAAAGACATATTAAGCAATCTTAAATCATGAATAGCTGTAGCAATCTTGAGTACGAACAATCTGGAAGAAATCATACCTTACGATTTAAAATTCTATCCCAGAACTATGGTGCTTGACTATAAAGAAATGGCAACGATCTTAGTGTTTTCACTTAAAAAAAAAAGGATATAGAGATATGGAATTGGCCTGACTGCAGAAATCTCTTCTCTATGTGTATATACATCAATACATCTTACACTTTACAGAATAGGTAACTGAAAACTGAACATAACATCAACGGCTCCCCTCCTACGAGATCAAAGATTTGATCTAATTAACCACTGTGCCTTTAATATCTACCATACAGCAGACACTAAAACACGAACTGGGGACATTTGACACTAACCAAAGGAGAGCTATTAAAGACACGAGGTGATGACTCAAAATCCGAACCTACGACATTAGTCCCTGAGGTCCCAGCGGTTAAGTTTCCATGCCTTAAATATTATCTAGGTCAGAGAGATGGACCCCACGTGATGCAGTGGGGGAAACTATAGGTAAGCAGTTAAGACATAGGGATTCTACAGCCACCGTGCGCGTGCTTCTCTTCAGTGGGCCTCAGCTCCCTCGCGAGTCACAGTCCTGCGGCGTGAAAAAGAGACTTGGAGCACTGTACACACTTAAAAGAAATGGAAGGCGTTAACAAACTATTTGTTGTATGCACCAATGAAATACGAGGGGGGAGGGGGCAGGGGGAGGGATCGCTAGCGAGCACGGTGGTGGGGGAGAGACACACAACATTGAGTAGGAGCCTTTATTTCTGATTTTGCTAAACACAGACACCCCGCGAAGGAGCGTGGCTTACTGATCACCTAGGTTCACGTGTTAGGTTGGTCCGTCCGGATGAATAGTTCGCTTGCGGACACCACCCAGTGTGCCTTTGACACGTGGTTGATGCTGCTTACTAAGGAAACGAAAGAGCGTGGGAAAAGTGCTCCCATTAGGGAGAGGCTCTGCCAGCCGCGGAAACGCAAGCCGAAGCTTTGCGCTCGGACCTCTCCTCCGCACTGACTTCTGCAGGCTAAGGACCAGCGTCCCATCTTAACCCTCTGAACTCGTCACTCAGCTTCTGGCGACTTTCGTGGGACGGAACCCATTGAGAAACACTCAGCTTTACCTGGATCGAGACCAAAAGTCCCTATGTGCAGCCAAAGCACCCTTCCACAGCCAGCCTCTTCTAGCAAATCGGCACAGACACAGCGCCGCCATCTTCGACAGGCGTCCCTACGCTCCCGACACGCGCGGCTCAGCCAATCAGATGAGAGCTTACTGCAGCGGTCCCCGTGGTTGCCTATTCCGGTGCACACCGGGAAATGTAGTCCAGTTGCCATTTGCGGAAGAAGGCGGTGGCGCGCTCTCGGTGCATATTGGGAGTTGTAGTTGGAGAGGTTCCGTGACGGTTCCGGGTACCTCCTTCTGGTTCGCGGGGTGGTCTGTTGTAGCACTGTAGACTGTGTGGTGGAGAAATTGGCAACAAGGAGACTACAGCGAGGCCTGAAAGACTGCACAGCCGGGCAGGAGACGTGGCTCGGAGTTAGGGGACAGCCAGGCACAATGTCTGATATGCCTCTGGGAACGTGACCGCTCCGAGACCGATGCAGGACCTCACCGGACACATCGAGTGAGCCTCATCTTGGCGGGGCCTAATTTCCAGCGGTCGGCTAGGCCTCACCGGAGCCCCATTGCTGTGTGGCTGCTATTTCGGAACGAGGAGATGGCGACCCCGAGCCCACTTTTGGAGCCAAAGGTGATCTGCCCCTTCCAGAGCTCTCCGTTATTTCGCCGCTCCCGAAAATGACCAGGCCGCGCATCACCTCGTCCCCAGTCCCCATCTGCTGGCAGCCAGCTCTAAGGGGACCCCAGCCAACCGCCCGTGTACCCCTTCCTTCAGGGTGCAGTTAGTTCACGTACAAACTGTCCACGGGCTCTTTTTTTTCTTCCAAGAGCAATTTGATAAATCGGCTGGAGAAAATTAAGACTGCCCCACGTTAGTTCTCCTTTGTGAATTTCCCAGGCGAGGCACTTTTTTTTTCTCTGCTCTGTCTTCTGCAGCTGGCATGATGTCCAAACTCAAGGTGGATGCTTAGGGACCTAATGGACTTGAGTTGAATTGGGTCACAAGCTGTTATGGGTAGACCATTAGAGAGGGACTGTGAGGTGAGAGAAGTTTGGAGAGGTCTCGAGGCTGTTAACTAAAATTAAAATATAGTGCCATTACTGTGTGATATCTAAACCCGGAAGGTCCTTCAGTTTGGAAGGCACGGGTTCAGATCAGTTCTTTTCCAGTCTGAGGTGCCTGACTGTACCAGTCAGTTCCAAGAATTGTTACCTTTTGATGCTCTTGCTTGCTTTGTTCCTCCTAGTGAATGGGACCATGGCAAGTGATAGCTTCTACCATTTGCATTGGTAGAATTGGCCTCGAGACAACCGGAACTGACTACCGACATCGTACTGTTTCAGCAGTTGCTGACATTTGAGGATATGGCTATGTTTCTTCACCCAGGAGGAGTGGGATTATCTGGATCCAGCGCGGAGGAGCCTGTATAAAGATGTCGTGATGGACAATTACGGAAACCTGCTCTCGCTCGGTAAGACTGTGTTGTTTCTCTAACACCTAACAGGTTACTAACACTCATGGTCAGAACGCTTCAACCGGTATTACTAATGTCAATACTGTTTCGTTCCAAAATTCTGATTCAGCTTTCTCAGCCCGTAATGGTTTCCATGACTCTCTTATCCTTAGCTTCTTTGTAACCATGACTCTCTTAAGAATTCCTAGCTTCCTAATCTCACTCCCATATTGCTGTGTGCTTTTCTTCCTGGTCCATCTTCCCACTGCTTTCCTCCCACCCCTTTTCACTGCCTTCTGGAGCCTGGGTTTCTTCACGCAGTGTTCCTTAGTCCTCCTGGCCTACACTGAAACCTGGCACAGCCCCAAGGACACCATTTCTCCCGCAGGCCTCAAGTGGGGCTGCTCATTCGTCCTTCCTGTTGCTTTGTCTCAAGGCTGGAAGACCAAAGATAATTGTTCTCCCAGCTCTTCAGTGCTGCTCCCGAAGCATCTTCGGCCTCCCAGTCACGTCCCTGAGTCACCAGTCTCGCGCTACCCATTCTGTTCCTTTCTGTCATCATCTGTTAACTGTTTTTTCTTGGCGGGGTTGGTGGGGAGGGGAGTCTTAGTCTTTGCTTAACCCAGTCAGTAAGTGAGCCACAGTGGATCTCAGTCATGTAGAGTCCAGGCACCCTGCTTTCCATGCTTAGTACGTGGTCACATCATTGATCCTGGTCATAATTGTTATAACAATTATGTTATAGTGTGTCTGAAAACACACTATCCTGTTCTCTGACTCCTTATTTCAATAACAGTTGTTGACGATAACTAAATAAAGAGGTGAAACAGGCTTGCTTCCTGCCCCGGCGGAGCTTAACTGTAGCTTGCCTTGCCATCTTTCCTTCACCTTTCCACCTACACCTCTTCATTCTTGATGTCCTTCCTGCCTCTGGGTGTGTTTGTGTCTTCCCTGTGGTTTCGGCCCCTTCCTGACTTGGGAAGGTTTCTTCTAATCAGCAGCATGTTGTCTGGCCACTTTGATATTATGCTATATTTATTATGCAAATTTCAAATCTTGTATATATTATCAGATCTGTCCCTTTTGCCCTCTTCTACCTAATACCCAAGCACTGCAGGAAATTTTCTCTAAAGAATCAGTGTCCTATAAGTATCTAGTGAGGAGGGCATGTTTGTTTTGAGACAGGATCTCACTCTGTAGCTCTGGTTGATCTGGAACTCACTTTGTAGACAAGGCTGGCCTGGAGGTCACAGAGCTCCACCCACCTCTGCTTCCTAAGTGATGGGAATTTCTAAGGCATTAAAGGCATTCACCATCATACCCACCATAGTTTGCATGTGTGTCTCCTAATTTACATTGGGTTTATATCACATACAACTTTTTTGTGTACGATAAGCTTCTTTTCCTATTAATTTTAGTTGCAATTTCAAAACTTAAAATTTTCCCATCACTCTGTAGACTTCACCTTCTATTTCACAGACAAAATAGAGTTCAGTAACATGAATTCTTAGCTCCTGTGCCCCTCATCTACACACCCTTTAAACAGCTTCCATCTTTTCACCAGAAACTGAGCAGTAGTCTCAGTTCTTGGTTCCTTGCTACTTAACGAAATTGGGAGGATGTTTCTGGGGGTCAAGGGCCTTGTTTATGCTAAGCAGCCTTTCTGCCAGTGAGGTCCATCTCCAGCACATTGCCCTTCGTAACCTCTGTACTTATAATAGGCTTACATCATGGTCTGCCCAGTTTGGGGAAAACGAAATTTAAGTGAATCAGTAGTTTCCTTTTGCTGTTCCCTGTGATTTAATGTATCTTTTCCCACCAGGGTTTTATAAGTTCATGTACATTTTGTATATTTCTATCTTTTGATATCTCTGGCTCCTCAGTCTCCTTAAGTTTTTCTACAGGGATTTATTTATTTATTTATTTATTTTTGTAATTTTTTTCTTTCTGTTTATATGATGGATTACATTGATAGATTTTTTTCAGACACTTTTTTATTGTTATTAAAAAATTTTCCACCTCCTCC
>LOJH01012774.1:0-11376 GCA_001685095.1 Ellobius talpinus
ACCCACGTCCATCTTGGGCCGGAGCTTCATGAGTCTGCCTGAAAGTAACACATAGACAGATGACCCTCCTCCATCAGGGGCTGCCTCTAGAAGCTGTGACGGTGACAAGCTGACAGTGAGCAGGAACAGCATATTTCAGCCTGGCCCTGCCCACACTTTGGCTTTATCCCAACACCAACCATATCTGACTTAGAATGAACTTGTTTTCTTTAATCTGCTCATTTGTGGCAATTGTTACAGCATCAACAGGAATGGATACAATGGGGCTTGGTGGCTGATTATGTGTGGATCATGGGAGGATTACAAGGCTGACTCCATGGTCCAGCAGTAAGCAGTCATGCCAGACACCCAAGTGAGATAAATCAGGCAAGCAGTAGCTGGAGGGTGGAAACGAAACTGAGATGTTGGCGGTATTAAATCTCACATGCCAATAGGGTACTCACATGGAAGTTAAAAAAAAATTGCTGTGTAAGTCTCAAGTTCAGAGAAGGTGGCTGAGCTAGTGAAAACTTCTGCCCTAGAAATAAAACAGGTGACATTTACAAGCACGGTTCCAACTGACTGAAGAAAGAGGGGAGCCTCAACGCAGAAGAGCAAGCTCAAGCCAAGGCTCTGAAAGAGAAGAAAGAGGAGACAGTGAAGGGGACTAAGAGGGAGTCGCAGGGAGGCAGGGAGGCAATCTGTCGGTCACAGCATCAGAAATGGAGATAGTACTGCTAAGGGGGCCAGGATGGCCACGCCAGAGGTGATGAGCAACAATGAGCACATGACAGAGACGTGCACCTGCATGTGACCTTGCAGTGTGGGCCATAGTCCTTGGAAGGTCCTCATTTGCATGGTGTCAATTGTGGAAGCCAGTGAAGAATAGGAGGATGAACTGGTGAGCAGTGTGGTTAGTGGTGAGAGATGGATCAAGATGGAATATGGACCATAATTAACTATCCCAGAAGAAGAATTATATCCAGGAGAGAGGATGGGGAAGAGGGGGAAGAAAGAGGAGGTGGGGGGATACATGTGCACATTCGCTGATTCTTGCTCTGAGACTCTCACTTTGGAGCTTTGCCATCAGGAAACCATCATCAACCCCGAACCTTGCACCCCCAGAACTGTAAGTTAAGACAAACCTCTTTTCCTTATAAAATGCACAGCCTTGGGTGTTTCCTTAGAGTGGCTCCCAAATGAATGGGAAAAGGCACTTCCCTCTAGTTTTATCTGATGAGTCTGGATCATGGAGAATCTTCCACCAAGGATGGAGAGTCATCTCATCTCCTTCTGAGTTAAGCCACAGGAAGCTGTCTTCTGGAGGGCTAGGACTAAACATTGCCACAGAGGGAAGAAGGACACTTGACCCTTGAGTCCTAGAAGGCAGTAAGTTGACCGTGGGACCACAGTGAGGCAGGTATTTTCCTCTTGGTCTAACATCTTGATAAGGAGCGCTTCATGGGAAGAGAGAGTGAGGAGCATTTCCGTGGCTCACCACAAGATCATCGTGGTCAGCCATCCTCTGGTTACCACAGGGTCTCCATGGTCAACATCTGAAAGGCTGAACAGCAAGCTGGTCTCTCTGCCTCATGACTTGTTCGTGCAGCCAGCAGGCTGTAGACTCACAGTGATGTGGGGATCAGACGGCAAAGCTTCAAGAGTCACCGCGTTGTTCACCTTTAAAGAAGGAGGAGCACACATTCCATCCGCCAATCCCAGCATGGGTGTCAAGGAGATGCTGGGACCAGTTCTATCCCATGCACTTGTCCCACCAGGATGTCTGTGTATCAGGCTTATCTCTTTGTGGCCCTTCCTCTGCCCTTTGGGTGCTGGGGACAGTTGTAGAAAAGGAGAATTCTTTGTGTCTTTGTTCAATGTTTGAGCTAAACCTGTAAGGCTAATGTGAACTATCAGTGTGCTCATGGTGGTATACAAACCTGCACAGTGCCCTCTCCTGCAAGGATTGATTGGCTTCATGCATCAGCTGTCTGGAGCAGGGGACAATGTGTTAGCAGGCCTGGGAAAAACAGCACGTTTTCTTAGGCTATGTGTTTTCTGCTCTTTGTGTAGCCCCTTGCAAAATGATGCTACCAATGCCCTCACCTCTTACCCAGTTATTTCTTAATAGTAAAAATCTTCTTCTAGGACAAGCTTTATTCTGCGTGACTGCTTCTGCAGCCCTTTGGTAGAATGGACCTGTGGGGGGGCGGGGGCTGACTAAATTCACGAAAGGAGGCCCAGGTGGTTATACTTTGTTCCCAGCTAGCAAGTGGCTGAGCTGATTTTTCCAAAGCCCATTGTCAGAAGCATTGTGCCTTCTTGCCTCTCCCTTCTGTCTGCAGCTGCAGGAATGAGTGCTGATTGGGGACTCACAAAGCATGGAGTTAAAACAGCTACATTTGCATAACGATTTAAGAATTGCAGATGTCCCAGAAAAAAAATTGGTTCTGCTCACAGAGATCATTAGGATGGTGGTCTCAGCTTTCTCTCAGTTTATGTATGAGCATGTAGTCATCTATAGATGCCCTGAAATCCTGCTAAAAATATCAAGCACATTATATTTTTTGACTTTAATGACCAAAGGAATGGGGTCAGTAACTAAGTGCTCAGTTGCCCAACAGCATCCTCTGGGTACTGGTACCAGAGGCCTGGTGAGTCCAAAGGAGCAGGTGCCCAAGTCCCTCATGTAAAAACAGCACACTCTTCAGCTATAACTGTGCATGTCTTTTCAATTTCAATATACTCTAGTGGCCAGGGTAGTTGATTGCCTTGCAAGCAATGGGGACTAGAGCTTGGATCACCAGGAAACCCCAGGTGATTGTGGTGACCTGTCTGTGGTTCCAGCCTCAGAAGGCAGAGATAGGGGCTCCTCAGAGCGAGACTACCTATAGAAGAAAGTGCTGGGCTTGACTGAGAGATCCTGCCTCAGTGAATGAGGCTCAACAGTGATAGAAGGTAACGCTTGATATCAACCTGATTGGTCGCCTAGGCAATAGGAAATTATCTCCCACCCACAGTCAGGTAAAAACACTGATTAAACTCAGCAAACTACATCTAAAAGAAGTCACTGAATTGTGAGGTGGCTTTGTTATCAGTTCATCTGAACCACTGGTTAAGGACTCAAAGTCAAGCTGACTCAGTGACAATGCCTGGCTTCCACTCTGGGCCTTGTTGGCAGCCCATCTGTCACTCTCAGGAAGTAGACATCCCCACTAGAACCTTGCTCTGAAGGTGCTCAGAGAGTTGAAGTTCAAGCTTTTAAAAAATGATGTATATATAAAGACATATACGCTGTGGGATAATGTTCTTGTACACTGTAAAGATTTGTNTTAATAAAATGCTGATTTACCAGTAGCCAGGCAGGAAGTATAGGCAGGGTAACCAGACTGAGAGAATTCTGGGAAGAGCAAAGGCAGAGAGTCAGATACCAGCCAGATACAGAGAAAGCAAGATGAGAAAAGGTACCAAGCCATGTGGCTAAACACAGACAAGAATTATGGGTGAATTTAAGTCACAAGAGCTAGTTAATAATAAGCCTGAGCCCAATAGACCGAACAGTTTATAATTAATATAAGCCTCTGTGTGTTTATTTGGGACTGAATGGCTGTGGGATGAGAGAGGACAGAAACTTCATTCTACACATATAGATATGTATTCATTTTCAGAAATGAACTCAGTCATATTTCAGGAAGTTTTGAACCTCAAAGTGACCATTAAATTAAAAAAATTATACTGTCTTGCTTTCAGCCTGGATGATATCATTCTTTTACATTTCAGTCTGTGCTAGCTGGATATGTTCCAGAGTGGAATGGAAAACTCTGAGAAATGCATAATTTTATTGCCATGTTTCCAGTTTCTTTTCACATCAAGAACAATCTACTTTATTGCAGAGAGTAAAAGCTGTATGAATGGACTCATTTCACTTCACTAGGAGTGGTCTATACCTTGCTGATGTATCTTATAGCCAAGACGCCACGCCAGCCAAGTGGGATCTCTCTAAGTTTCAGTATTTACTCTGTACCCCAATATTGCTCTCTGGTTATACTACTGGGCCATAGGTACTGGTAATACCAGCACAGGAATGTTTCAAATAATCTTTCCATGATCTCTACCATGAGGGTATTCCCAATATATTATATAGTGAATTTTTTTACTTATGTTTTAATAAATAAAGCTTGCCTAAAGATCAGAAGGGCATAGCTAAGGTCAGGCAGTAGCAGCACATACCTTTAATCCCAGGATTTGGGAGACGAGACAGAGGCAGATGGATCTCTTTGAGTTCAAGGCTACCCTGGGCTACACAAGATCAATGCTGAGACAAATCCAGGTAGTGGTGGCTCACACCTTTAATCCCAGTTCTGGGGAGTCACAACTTTAATCCCAGCACTAGACGGGATATAAAATGAGAGGAGAGAGGCTTAGTCTGCTTAGGCTGCTTAGTCTGCAGCTGCTTGACCTTGGTAGAGGGACGACTTCTCTAATGGCCCTATGTTGGGTGCCAGATGAAGAAGGACAGTGAAAAAGAAATCCCCACACTAGCTCAGAATTGAGTATAATAAAAGGTTATTTATTTAGAGGTAGACCCACAGATCTCAATCCTCTGCTTGAACGGGGAACAGCAACCGCATCCAAGAGTTGGGAAAGAGGCCAGATGCACGCTTTACATTGGCATATATAGCATAAGAGGCCATGCCCAAGCGGGTGAGTAACTTAAAGGCTACTGGCGGTAGGAATTCTTATAGCACTTTTCTTTTCTGGTTTTCGGATTGAACCCCATATCTATCTTAGGGTTTTTATTATTTAGGCTACAACATTCCCCAGAGGAAGATGGACCAACCTCGATAGATGAGCACATTTGCAAGTACCAAGAGTTAAAAAATAATGTATGTGCATACTCTCCTTGACTGGCTCCCAGTCCAGCTTAGAAAGTACTGTGAAGTTGATGCTCTGCCTCTGTGGCAGCCTTGGTGCCCAGCCGATGTGGAGATGGATCCTGCTGAGGTCAAACTCTGGTTTCTCTCTGTGTACAAACTCCGTTGTTGAGAGACTTCAGTATTTCCAACTTTTTGTTTGTACTCATTTAGCTATGCCCAAGTGGCTCTGCTCTTCCGGAGCCCCTCTGGATAGAGCCAAGAGATGCTGAGCATCCCTGTCAGAGACAATGAGGAAGGACATCTGTTAAAGAGGTGACGATGGCCAGGTTCTGAAATCCTGAGTCAGAAGCACACCTTGGGCAGAAGTCAAGCCCCTTTTCAAGGCCATCCCTCACAGTTAAGGCTCTGTACCACTTGCCAGATCCTAGAGCTTGGATGCGGCTGCCACCCTTGATGAGTATTCACCATTGCTATGCTTTCAGTCCAAGGAGTCTGCAGATCTGTGAGTACTATGTCCATCTCTGCTTGTTCCCTGGCCCTTCGTCACATGTGCACTGCCAGTAAGGTCCCCAAGATGCTTCATCTTGGCTGATGACTTAATTGGATATGAAATCAACTAAGAGGCATGCCTCTGGGCAGCCCTGTAAGGCCATTTCCTAGAAGGAGTAACTGGGGCAGGAGCAGGGGCAGGGGCAGGGCAGGGTCCTCCCACACAGTACCTGGTACCCTCTGTTATCAGCCCAGATGTAATGAGGTCCCAGGGAAAAGATGCTACTTTTTGCCTGCCTGCCTTCATCCTTGCTGGTGAGTGCTTCTGCCCTACTTGCTGCTAAAGCTGCTGCCCTTCTTCACCGGCATTAAAGCCCAGCTTTGTCGGCCCTCTGATGTGGACTGAAGACCAGTGGCTTCCAAGAGTCCTTCAGGTCTTAAGATGCTAGACCGGGCCTGCTAGCATCCAGCTTCACGGACGGGGCAATTCGTGGGTTCTCAGCCTTTTCGGTGCACAGACAGCCATCACTGGGTTATCTACATCATGTAACCAATCTAATAAATGCCCCTTTAATAAATATTCATTCTGTTGGTTCTGTTCGTTTAGGGGATCCTGACTCATATAGGTTTTTACTCACATGCTTGCATGTGTGTGTATACACTTGAGTGTGCATGAATGTGCACACGTACACACACAAAGAGAGAGAGAGAGAGAGAGAGAGAGAGAGAGAGAGAGAGAGACCTTGAATACTTTCTAAGACTTTTGAGAAACCAACAAGACATCCTCAAATCACTAATAGCCAAGGGCATCCTAGGCCTTTAAGAAGTGCAGGACCATTTTCTGCCACAGGATAGGACTCTTCCTCCCTACAGACACCCCTAGCCTGTGTCTGCCCATCTGTGCCTCAATGCCTTAGTTAACTTTTTCATTTTTGTGACAGGATGCATGAGAGAAACATCTCAAAGTGGGGACGATTTCTTTTGGTTCATGGCTTCAGGGGCTGCAGCCAGCCCATTGTTCCTGGGTCCCCCTCTGAGGCAGAAGGAGTTGATGGCATGGCTTGCTATGTCTCAGCCACCCAGGAAGCACAGAGGTCCACAGGAAGTGGGGCTGCAGCTCTGTAGCTCTGCTCTACATCCAGAAGGTTCTGTAGTAAACAGCACCAGCTGGAGACCATCCCAGGGACTTCTTAGCCCCAAACCTGCCATTTCTGTCTCTGACTGTGAGGCCCTTGACTCTCATTATATATCATAAATTCCTTATTTGTTCAGCTTTGGTTCACACATAAAGTGGCTTACAAAGCTAACCTGTATTCCAGAAACAATACAAACTGACCAGCAAAATAACAGTCTGCAGTCGTCACCCAGACACAGAGGAAGCTAGACACAGAGCAAGCAAGATGTGCCTGCCTCTCCAAAACAAGGTACCAAGCCACTTAACTAACAAAGACAAGAATTATGAGCTAAGGTAAGTTATGAGAATTAGTTAATAAGCCTAAGCTAATGGGCCAATCAGTTTATAATTAATGTAGGCCTCTGTGTGATTTATTTGGGACTAAATGGCTGTGAGACCGGGTGGGACAGAAACCTCTGTCAACAAGTATGGTCTGTAAGCCTTTCATCCTCTATCTGTAAGTGAAATGGGGTTTCCCAAAGGTGCAGAGTGCAGCCATTCTTTTCTGCTGGTATCAGTGAGCATTTATGGTTCATCTTGAATACAGGTTGTAGGTTCATTTCTCATAGGCTGTCTTCCCTCTTGAGTCACCCTCACCATTCATAATCACTCCAGAATTCCAGCCCACGAAGGTGCCACCCACATTTAATATCTTCTCTCCCCTCTAAATCTCCCTGGAAATACCCTACACTCCCAGAGTTGTGTCCCTAGGCTATTCTAAATCCAGTCAGGCTGACAATGATGATTAACCAATAAACTGATGTAAATCAACAAGTGAATGATTTTCAAAATTTAATTGGCAATCAGAAGAATTTACATTTGATGACATAGTCAGTGGTCATTGGCCCTAGGAGAATAATTCTAATCCTGCCTTGTCATTATAGGCCAATGTGTTACCTCATTATAGAAGTCCATGCGAAGAGAACTGTATAATCCTTCTTTAGTAGCAGGATTCATCAACAATTCATCTAGGCCGTGTCTACAATTGAATGTTCTATTTATTCTGGAGTAGTGTATGCTGTACCTGTGGACCACATATGTGAAAGTCATATGAGCTAGTTCCAACTCTGGGAAATTACAAAGATACCATTATAATTCACGGAGGTGCTTTTACAGGAACACAGGCTTCCCGTTTCTTGCATAAATAATTAGGGATGGAGCTCCTGGGCCATATAGTAGAGCTGCTTATTACTTTGAGATTGGCATCAGCGGTGGTGGCTATATCCAGTGGTGGGTAGAGAGCCCACCGCTCTCTGTCTGTAAAGGTCAATATTGATGGCCGGTTTGACAGGGTCTCCGATCACCTCTTGGGATGCCTCTGAAGGATTATCTAGATTGACTTATCTGAAGCAGGAAATTCCACCCTTAACATGATTGGCACTATTCTATTCTACATGCATTTGATATTTGTGTTTTGAGCTTTAGTCCTGTGCTCTGGCTGAGCTCCCTCCTTCTGTCCCTCTCTTCTTACCTATAAGTCCTTTGAGGGTTTTCTATGTGGGCAGCAGTGTCTGTGAATATCGAATATAAACTATTTTCTTCTTTGCAGCCTGAACCTTTGTATGGACTCTTACAGTTCATTTCACAGACCAGACATCAACAGGAGGGGAAGAGATCATTGCTCTGAAGTATTCTCGGGGGAAAGAGCGCAAGTCTCTTGCTGTTATGCATGAGGACATGGACAGCTAGGGGAGAGTGGAGCACCAGCCTGCATCCTTCTTTGCTTCTTCTGGATGCACGGCCCCTGGCTGCCTCCCACTCTGGCCACTAGACTTTCTCCAGTATAACAGGCCACACCCTCGGAGTGTGAGCCCAAACAACCCCTTCCTTCCGTAGGCTGCTTCTGTCCTTCCACTCCTGTGTCAGAGCACAGCCAAAGGAACTAACGAAGGATGGCTGGCATGTGTGATGCGCAGGTTGACGTGGGTTTGGCCGTTCGAATAAGCAGGTCACAGCACTACACTGTAGCACTGGTCTCGTCGTCTCTGGTGAGAAAGCACGTTAATCATTTTGATAAGCTCTCTTGCTGTCTTCCATGGCATGCCCAAGATCATTCACTCACTGAAAACGTATTAGTTTGTTCATTTTATTTTTCTTCTTTTCCGCGTGGCTGTTTTTGAGATCAGGGTCTTACGATCTTCTACCCTCAGCCTCTTGCTGTGATTGCAGATGTGCGTGACACTCTGTGTTTGTGACTTTTGACCATTCTTTGTGCATTATGGATGCTGAACCTTTGTCATAAATGTGATTTTCTAGTATATCCTCCAATTTTGGGGGCATAGTTTTAGGTTCATAAGTGTATCTCCTTCAGTGCACAAGCATTTTCTTTCAAGAAAATCGAACTCATCTTTTTTTTTCTTTCCTAGACCGTGCTTTTGATATTACATTTTAAAGCTCTCTAGCAAAGGTCTTTAAGATCTGCTTTGTGTCTCTATAAGTTTCACAGTGCCAGCAAGCCTGCTATTCAGTGGCTCCGTACCATCCCTCTATAGATGTGTGCAACCCCAGTGCTGGTTGCTGAAGGGAACAGCCCTTAACCTCAGACTGTTTTTACATCTGTGCCAGCAGTCAGTGCTCTGTTCTCATGCGGATCTATTTCTGGGCTTTCAATTTTGTTTCATTGATCTGGATGCCTGGCCTCCTCTCAAAGTTACCTTTCCCATTGTATATTTATAGCACTGTACAATCCTCCAACTCTGACATTTTCCAAAGTTCTTCTGACTGCTCTGTTACTTTACTTTATACACACACACACGAGAGACAGAGACAGAGAGAGACAGAGAGAGACAGAGAGGCAGACACAGAAAGAGACCGAGAGACAGAAAGATAGAGACAAAGACAGACCCACAGAGACAGACACACAGAGAGACAGACTGATACACATAGAGGGGGGATACAGACAGATAGATGCATTTAAGTCTTTATTTGATTAAAAAAACAGGTTTTAACTGATATTATGCTGAATCTATAGATCAAATGAAGAGACATTGATATATTAGAAATACTGAGTGTTTTCATTTTTAAATGTGGTATATTTCTCCATTTAATTAAATCTTCGATCAATTTTCATTAAGATTTTATAGTCATCAGCATATAAATCTTATGTAAAAGTTTTCCAATTTGTACCTAAGTATATGATGTGTGGTGCTAACTTTTTGCTTCATATTAATATTTGACATTTCTGTTTTTGACTTGTATCCTACAACTGGGCAAATGGGATGGGAATCTGAGAGTTTCTTTCTTCACTTATTTCCTGTTGCTTTGATAACACTGTGACCACGCAGCTTAGAGAAGACAGCTTACTATGGCTTCTGGTTTCCAAGGTGTGAGAGTCCACTGCACAGGGAGGCTTAGTGACATGTGACAGGCATGGGTATCAGAGCAGGAGGCTGAGAGCTCACATCTTCAGATACAAACACAAAGCAAAGACAAAGGAAGGGAGAGGGGGAGAGAGAAGGAGAGAGGGAGAGAGAGAGGGAGGGTGGGAGAGAGAGGAAGAGAGAGGGGAAGGGAGAGAGGAAGGGAGAGAGAAGAGGAGAGAAGAAGGGAGAGGAAGGGAGAGAGAGGAAGGAAGAGGGGGGAAGGGAGAGAGGAATGGAGAAAGAGGAAGAGAGAGAGGGAGAGAGGAATGGAGAGAGAGAGGAGGAGGAGAGAGAGAGAGAGAGAGGAGAGAGTGCCAGTGAGAGAGACAGGTGGCTCAAGTTTTCTGATCTTAAAGCCCGCCCTCAGTGGTTCACTTCCTCCACAGAGGCTGTACTGCCTAAACGTTCCCAAACAGTGCCAGGACTGAGAACCAAGTATTCAGAGACCCAGGCTATGGGACATATTTCCACCACAGTCTGCTCCCTGGGCCCTACAGGCTCCTGGCCGTATTGTAATGCAGAGCACATTCAGTCCAACTTCAAAGACCCCATGGTCTTTCATAGTCTCAACACTGAAAGTCCAAAGTCTCTTCTGAAATTCCTCATTGTAATACTCTATAGAATAAAAAAATTGCAAATTGCATATTTCAAACACAATGGCACAGAATATACATTACCATCCCAAAAGGGAGGAATGGGGGATACATGGTGAGGAAATATTGGGTCAAAGTTAAACACCAAATACAGTAGCTCCAAGTCTGGCATGTTAAAGATGGCTCTGACCTTCAACACAATCCCTCTTTTGAGATGATTCTATTTCCTGTATGTAGCTCTCCTTGGTGGATAGTCTGTGGCTCCAGCATCTATGGCATATTGGGGTCTCCACGGCAACCCAGGCATCACTTTGAGTTTCATCTAATGTCCTCTCGTGCCTCTTGCTCACTCAGAATCTTTATGTCGGGGCTCTCTTGCCACATGTTATCTGACTCTCTTGCTGGTGATCTGGATGTGGCACTCTTAAGTTGCTTCTTCAGCACCATGTTGGACTGAGTGCGGCCATGATGATGGACTAAACCTTTAAACAGTAAGGCAGCCCCGATGAAATGTTTTCCTTCGAGAGAGTTGCTGTCATGGTGTCTCTTGACAGCAACAGAAACCCTAAGACAGTTGTCCTTCTGTTACTGTGATAAAACCCCATGGCCAATGCAAGGTACAGAGGAAGAGTCTGTTTTAGCTTACAACTCCAGAGCTAGAAATGTCATGGCAAGGAGGCATGGAAGCATGTGCAGGCACAGCTGCAGGAGCAGGAATCTGAGAGCTCACATCCTCAACTGTAAACAGAGGGCAGAGACCTTGAACATGAAGTGGTGTAAGACTTTCAGTCTCAAAGCCCACCCCTAGTAACATACTTCTTCCAGAGAAAGCCCACCCCTAGTAACATACTTCCTCCAGAGAAAGCCCATCACCAATGACATACTTCCTCCAGAGAATGCCC
>LOJH01012774.1:13416-25327 GCA_001685095.1 Ellobius talpinus
AGAGAGAGAGAGAGAGAGAGAGAGAGAGAGAGAGATCTTAGGGAGGGATCTGAGATCTGGAGAGCAAGTTAGAGACTCAGATGAACTGAGGTTGCCGCAGTTTGAGTTACAGCACCTGGGGGCAGATTCCTTTTTCTCTAGAAACTTCTATCATTATGACATAACATCTTCAGCCCTTCCGTACGACAGCCAATAATCAGCTTCATACATAGCCCTCTGATTTAAGTATCCACCTCATCTAACATGCTTGGTCAAACACCTGGGTGCTATGGCATAGCCGAGTTCGTTCATAAAACCTGAACACCCTAAGTTGTACCACATGTGACTCTACATGCTTACTGTCAGAGAAGCATGCTAGGTTTCTGTAACAAATATGTGAGGCAGATAAACGTATAAATGTTTAAAGAAATGTTTATTGGCTCATAGTTCTGGAGCTTTTAATTCATGATCTAATTAGCTTTGTTGTCTTGAATGTCACGGTGGGAACACATGGCCGAGCAGAGAAGGACACACTGGGACTTCAACATTCCCTTTGAGGGCGTGCAGTCCAGGCCTAAAGACCTCCTATCAGAAAGGATCTGCTACCTCCCCTGTAGCTGAAAACCCACTTCTGAATACATGGGCCTTTGGGGACATTCCTGATTGAATTACCGCAAGTAACACACATGTGTTAGTCTGCCATCGTGACTGTAGATTACAATGCGAGAAAAGTTGGTGAACTTTGAGGCCTAGTTCTGCCCATGCTGGTACAAACAAGTTAGTTTTCAGGGACATATCCATGCCCCTGTGGAGTCCCCAGGTCAACCCAGATTGTCGTTACTCTATTCTACCTGTCAGGTGCCCATCACCACGTTGGCAGAGCCACCTGGTCTGTGAGCCCCAGGATGCTCCTGCCTCATCCCCAGTAGGAAGAACACACTCCTATGCTCAGCTTTTTTCTCTTTTCAAAGGTGGGTTCTGAGAGTCAAACTCGGGTCCTCGTGGTTTTTGGCAAGTGTTTACTGTCCAAGCTGTCCCTTCCCAAAGCCTCACCATGATTTCAACCGCTGCCAGGAGCAGCTCAGAGCTCATTGGCAAGGTGTGCACTTTGAACTGGGAAGTGAAATCATGATTACATCTTGGAGGAACGAGCCTGGGATGCTGGACTGAGTATGTAAGCTAGGGCGTCCCAAGGAAGAATTAACAGAGACTGTCACAAAAGACAAAATGAGGAAGAATATAAATTAAAAGATGCAGGGTGAGCCGGGATGTTTGTGTCCGCTCAGAACAAGAGGACTCCATCTCCTCTGAGTCCGCCAGACTTCACCCCGTAGTGCATTACAGTGGTGTGCGCTGAACAAATTTCACCGAGACCATCAGAGAGAGGCCCGAGTAAGGCTCACAAATTCTGTCCACCACTTATGCTCCCTGGTGCTTGCTTCTCAACAGGGCTGCCTGCTGGCCTTAGCTGCTATTTTACTGATTTTCAATTGGAGTCCATTGAAATCCCAGCCCTTCCCCCTCCAACTTCTCTCTAGTCCACCCGGAGGGTATAATTCAGGCAGAATTCTGATGGTTATGGACCCAAGCCCACGATTATCAGCTCTGTGTTTCCTGTAGCTCATTATCATTTCCCAGGGGTTGTATCAGGCAAAGGCACCCTCATTCTCTAAGCAAGGAGGCCCCAGACAGACAGTTGTCAAGGCAACAAAAATGCACACTGTGAACTGGGGAGAAAAGGCCGCTTCTGGCAGCTGAGAGTCCATACACAGCTGAAGCACCAACTTAATTTGGGGGTTTGGCGAGTGGATTGGCTTTTTATGACTAATTATAAAATGTACCCAGTGTTATTAGGGCTGGGTGACAGATGAGCGTCTGCTATAGTGATGTGGAAATTTAAGGCAATTTTCAATGTAGAGCGACCTGATGAAATGAGCCTAAAGGATGGATGGTTTGTCTTTGTCATTCTACATAGTGTAAACAACACTGTGCATGTGTGCGTGTGTGTGCGTCCCAAACCTGTACTTATTTGTGTGTTTCCGTATCTTTTGCTTCCAAATATGTTCAAAATAGAGTAGATGACACATATCCATATTAAGTCTGAGCTATATGTAACATATGTGCAGGGGGCTTTGATAACTCTCGCCAGGTGAGTCTGAGGTCCCACGGTCTCCCTGTTTATTTATTCATTGACTGCTTGGTATGCCTGGCTTCACTCTCTGGTCACATACTGGTTTATGAAAGTCCAGGAGAAAGCTGCACGTTCATGTCACAGGAGCCGTGGTACCAAGGAGTTGCCAGGGCCACAGCATAAACAGTGCTATGGTTCTCGCTTGCCCTCCTCTCTGTCCACCAGGAGCATGAAATGTGGGCAGAATTTACACAGTTATAGACTTTCATCTTTTCCCCTTTAGCTATGTTTATTTTCTGCGTATGGGTGTTTTTACCTGAGTATGTGTGTGTTTACTAGGGGTTTCGTGTCTGCAGTGACCGGGAGAGGGTATCAGGTCCCTGGTACTGGAGTTACAGACAGTTGTAGCTGCCATGTGGGTCTGAGAATCTGACCTGGGTCCTCCGGAAGAGCAGTCTTAACCACTGAGCCCTCTCTCCCCACTTGGCGACCTTCTGCCTTCTTAACAAACGTGTTGTTGAAAGTCACACCAAGGAAGCACGGCCTTCTAAACGCAGCAGGATCAATGTGCACATGAACTCACAGAGACCGTGGCGGCAGGAACAGGTCCGGACCAGATGGGGTCTTTGCAATGGGAGTGGAAGCGGACACATGTCTACATTCCTAACCCAGAAGCTATCTCCAATTAATAACCATTTACAAATGAAAAATTAGTTTGCTGTTCATTTTTGTTTTGTTCTATTCTGGTTTTTTATTTTATTATCTTATTTTTAGATGCTGTTTGTTTTTTAACAAGAGAGCAAGAAAGGATGTGGATTTGGGTGGGCTGGACGGTGTGAAAGTCTGGGAGGAGCTGGACAGAACCCATAATCAGAATATATTGATGAAAAATTCTGTTTCAATTTAAAAAGAAAAGATAAAAAGCAGCCAACCATGTGGACAAACACTTGTAATCCTAGCACCCAGGAGACTAAAGCAGGAGGATTTCCACAAGTTCAAGGCCAACCTTGGCTATGTAGATCTTGTCTCCAAAATAAACAAATAAAATAAAAGCAAAAGAATAAAATTAAAAAGGTAAAAGCCAGGATGTCTTTAATCTAACTTTATACAGAGCTGATGCAGTGTGAACGTAAACGGACAGGCAGCGTCTAGGGATCCACGCTCTGGAGTTCAGGTTCCTCGTAGCCTCCCTCTGGCTCTCACTGTGAAGAAGAGGAAAGTGCACCAACCTACAGAAAAGGAAATTAAGTTGCCCAGGGAAGAAGCACCATTGTCTTCTCCAGCTTCAGCTGATTGGCCATGGCCATGGGGTAAGACAGCTTGTATTCCTCACTCAAGCGCTCATCCCTCAACCAGAAAAGCTATCAAGGCCGTGCCCTAAAGACAAAGATGTTATGTGCACAGGCTGTGGTTAGCCATTCCTGTGAGTCAGCTTCACGCATGTGTGCAAGCAACATGCCTTCCTGGGTGGGAGAAAGTCCTAGGACTGTACTTTATCCTGGTCTCTTCTCTCCGGGCTAAGGCTGGGAGAGTGATCACCAGGTAAAAAGGCAGGTCCCCAGGGTTGTTGGGATAACTCAGAGCAATAAAGCGCCTTTCATCCCCTCCGTGGCTTTGGGGATATTATTGCTTCTCTTCATAGCGTTTCCGCACGGGTTGAGACAGTCTAAGTGGAGATGTGAAGCTTAATAAGGCCTGGGACTCATAAAGACATAAGCGCATCACCAACTGTTGAAGTTAGCTCCTTTCAAATTAGTTTTGCTCTCTAAGCTGGAAGGCCCTGAATATAGAAGGGTGGCCCAACGTAAGAAACAGGTGTGAAAAGAGGTAGGTAGGAAGGTAGGATGCCCCCCAGATAGCTGACATTCCTGGGGAGGTTCCAGTCCTTGCAAATACTTGTCAAGACTTGTTCCAAAGTACAAGTCCCCCTGCACACACTAAGATCCTGCTACGTTCCAGGTATTGAGACATTTTGCTGGAAAGCAGTGAAGAACAAAGCTGGAATCAGGTGAGAAATGCCTGGCCCAGCTCTCAGGATGCTGATGGCAAACAAGATTCTAAGAATTACCAAGTATCCTAATTAAGGGAGGTTTCTATAGCCAGGGAGACGCTGCGGGAGAAAGTGTGCTGTTATCAACTGGAGAGATCTTCTGGGTTAGGGATGGGGCTTGTGTTCACTTCTCAGTGCTGGAACCCATCTGGGCTCTGCATGCTGCCACAGTCTCTGTGGGCTCACATGTGTGGGTCCTGCTGTGTGTAGAAGGCCTTGTGGATCTTGAACCCATTGCACTTCGTTAGAGAGAAAACTAGAACCCAACAGTGTTGGGAATCTGACCTTGAATTTCTAGTCTCCAGAACTATGGGAGATACATTTCTGCGGCTTATAAGGCATGCAGTATCTGGAATATCTTTTCTATCAGCCTAGGATGGCTAAGACAATTTGAGAGTCAGAATGTGGAGATTCTCTGAATCGTGGCTCTGTTGATCAGTGCTGTGTTTGTGGGCGCTTCACCAGACAACTATGGATCGCTCACCCGAGGGGAGTAGGCAGAGTCTTGCCCGCCTTGTTGGGATAAGGAAGACAAGAATGCCACTGCTCCAAACAGTTCTGACAACTGCTGCATTTGTTTGGCTTTTAATCCTGGAAAAAACGCTAATGTCCATATAGATTTTTTTCTCTGATTATTGACACTAATGTCAATCTGTTTATATGTGTATTGTGAAGTGTTTGGTGCAGAGTTTAAGAGGAAAAAGCAGAGAGGATTAATCAAATTGTTCAACCGTAATTGACTGCGAGCAGCACTAGGAAGGCTCTTCTTAGAGATGAAGCATCCTTAGCTCAGAAACCAAAATGGTGACCCTGGAGGTGAAATTGGCTTGTCACCGACCATGCTCTACGCAGACACCCTTCTCTGTCTCAGTCCCTGTCATATGTGCCAAAGCTCGCTCCTTACCACTTTGCTTCTAGTAGGGATATCTGCTCTGCTCAGTAACTAAAACAAAACAGAATTCATTGTTCCTGCTTTCAGATGCCTCCGTAGGAATTTGGGGAGATTTGCTTTCTATGGAGACCTGTGGCGCCTGATGGCTTCCTATGCACGTCTAGTGTTGACTCCTCTCCCCGTCCTTCATCTCAGGAGCTCCTGGGCTGCCTGCTTCCCATGTATTCCCAGTGGTCAGTTCCTCTCCCAGTCCTCATCTCAGGAGCTCCTGAGCCACCTTCCTGATTCCCACGCATGTCCAGTGCAGGCTCCTCTCCCAGTCCTTCATCTCAGGAGCTCCTCTCTCCATATTCATTAACCTTGCCTGGAGAACGTCAGATCCATTCCCATCAGAGCCAAGAACGGTTCCAATTTTATATCCATTAGGTAATGTCTTGTGATTAAATACACACCTCAGGATGCTCTTTGCTGGGAAAGCTGTTCCCAAGGTCCCAGAGGAGTGCAGAGGGCACAATTCATCAGCAATTGTAACTTGTCAGATCTGGAGACTGCGACAGTAGAAACTGTTTCTCATGCAACAGGGCCTCGTTTCATCTCCACGTGAAGAAGAGAGGGGGCATCCATGGTGTCCATTCATCATTTATATAAAGCGAGAAAAACCAACAGCAGTTAGTGGACATAAAGTCCAACGTTCCTTGTCAAGGAACCCAGAGGTTCACATCATTTCTGTTTAATCTCAAGTCATTTTTCTTTCAAGGCTTTCTCTTTACCTTTGGTTCGTCAATGAGAGCATGGTGTGCATGCTTGATTTGGGCTGTGCTTCATCTAGCTTTGTGTTTCCTGGGCTTCCTGGATCTGTGCCCCCTTCAAACTGTGTGATTCTCTTTTCAGATGGGTTCTGTCTGCTACTGAGCCCAGCAAGGGCTCGTGTCTCTCCCATTAATGCTTGGATTTCCAGCCCTTCTTTCATCCCTTCCTCTGGTCCCCTCTCTAGTGGCACTGCTAGTCTGTTCCTTCCTGCTGCCCCCTGTTGGTGTGGGCAAGGAGCTCAGCAACTGTAGAATGGAGGCCGCTAGTTCATTCCCCGCCACTCAGTCCTGAAATAATCACATAGAAACTGTATTATTTAAATCACTGCTTGGCCCATTAGNGGCTAACTCTTACATATTAATTTAACCCATTTCTATTAATCTGCGTATTGCCACGTGGCAGTGGCTTACCCGGTAAAGTTCTGGCATCTGTGTCCAGTGGGGCTACATGGCTTCTCTCTGACTCCACCCTTCTTTCCCCCAGCATTCACTTTAGTTTCCCCCACCTAGTTCTGTTCCCCTATAGGCCCAAAGCAGTTCCTTTATTAACCAAAGGTATTCACAGCACACAGAGGGGAATCCCACATCAAGCAGCTGTGGTAGGAGGCTGAAAACTCTCAAATGTTGGCTTTTCACTTAAGCAGCGCAAAAATCCCCCAAACTGATCACAACACTTTGGAAAGCACTTCCATGTCATTGATTTCATTGCAAGATTAGAAACAAGTGAGCCCAAGGCAGCTTACTGCGACCAACAGCCAACACAGGAGCTGGTTGCTATCTCTAATGCACACCATGGGTTTAGACTCCCAGAAAAGCTCTTACTGGAACACAAAGCCGAACCAAGGACAATAACACAGAGGTAAATAGTTCTTCCTTAGCTGGTCCAGGAGAAGGCAGAGTTCTGACTGCACTCCCGTGGTGCTAGGGCCTAGGAAGGGTGCAAGCTTTCACCCTCCAGCAAACACTGCAGTTGATGAAGGCCTGGAGTGAATGTCTCGTCATTGCTCTCCTGTCCTGCCTGTCTTGTCCCCTCCCTCCATCAGATGCACTGTCTAAGCTAGGCATACTGCTGCCAGTTTGAAGTCACTCTGGGCTAGCTATTGAATTCTAAGACGACCTGGGCTACGTCGTGAGATCTTGTCTCAAGTGGTGACAGCAAAAACAGAACAAAGCAAATCGTTACATCAAAATCAAACAGGCATTGCATCCAGGCTGCTCTGGCATCGCAGGCCCCCGTTGCTTCTTGCACTTTTTGCAGCAGCCTGGGCTCTGAACACACACGTGTGTGCTATGTGCTGAGCATGGCTGCATGCCACACAGTGCTAATGAATGCTAAAACATCTCCACTCACATTTGACACTGCTGTGCGTTATGAATGGCTGTTTTTACTTATAAACTTCTTGGCTCTTATAGAGGCAAATTTCATTATTAAGAGAGACTCAATATTTTCCTGCCATCATACCTAATATGTATCAAATCAATTCTTTGGATTATATTGGGCTGTTATTTGATTTGTTTTTAAAATTGCTTGTCTGACTTATGGATATGAGTTTCATAAAAACTAGTCAAATAAATTTTGCCTTAATGTGAGGACAGAATTTCCAACAGTTCCTGAAATATCCCTACACACGCTGCTTCTGTATTATGTTAATACCTACTTACACGAAACATTCTCAGCATCGATGATTGTAAAATCAAAGTATCAATCAACTCTAATAAAGATTGAGAGCAGTGTCTGTCCCTCAGCCCCAGTATTCAGCCAAGAATGAACTCCTTGCCTAAAGGTAAGGGAAAAAAAAGCACTTTCATTGGCATGAAGATTTCTTTCTTCTTTAATAGGTAATAAAATTATACACAGACTGAAATTTCATTATCATCTCGTATGCTGGGTTTGTGCATGTATTTACTCATCTAGGGTTGTGTAAAAATGTCTCAGATGAGAAGGGGTTGTGAGCCAAGAAAGTATGAGAAACCCTGTGCTAGGGGAGAGGGCCATGTTCACAACCTTGGAGTATACCCCCCAAAGACCAGAGCCCTCTGCAATTCCTTGTTCTTGTGCTGGTCCATGATCGATGCTGATCATGGTTTCCAGTGGGGTAATCTTATCTCTCTATGGTCTGGTAGCCACTGCCCCAGCTGAGTATATCTAGCCTGTGCCCCTAGGGCTGTGGTAGTTTGCTCTGAAACTTCAGGGTTTCTCTTGTTGCTGTTATTGTCATTTTGTTTTTACATGTACAACAACTGTCAATATTTTTTTGAGGAAAACTCTTCTTGAAACCACAGAATGCTGATTTCTAAACTCTTTACATGTGGTGTCTGAGAGCAGAAGGCCCAACCTGCCCTGTACCCAAGGGGCCTTCACTGAGTTCTGTGACAGAAGAAGCAAGAGGCCATGTACCTGCATTTTATGGGGGAAAGATGACAGCCAGACAGCTGTGAGCAGAGAGTTAAGGCTTTTCACACTGTCCAGACACAGCCCTTTGCTGATGACATCACAGGTATTTCCGAGGAAGGTGTCAGGAAAGGACCTCCAAGGCTATAACAGCCAGCCAACATATTCCTGTGTTCTGGCCAGTCATTGGTCTACTGTCCAAAACATCATGGAAATCCATGAAATGACTAAGCTGGAAGATTCTAGGATCCTCTTCCTGTTTTAGGGGACAGGGTCATATGTAGTAGTGTAGATTGGCTTTGAAGTCTCTATGAAGCTGAAGCTGGCCTTGAGCTCCTGGTCTTTCTGCCTCTGATTCTCAAGTGCTGGAACCACAGACATGAACCACAGATATGTCCCCCCATGCCTGGCTTTCCAGAAGCCTTTTAAAAGAAATGCAGAAGCTAAGCCATACACAAGAGACTCTGTTTCAAAGCCACAGCTAACTCTTGCCTGGAATGTGGTATAGTCTACTTTTATCATTTTATCAAGGCCTTTGCTTTTATTATAAGTTTATTTTTGTTTTCATTCTTTTCTACTCCTTGGATATTAAGTCTTCTTTGGCTATCTGACTACATTCGTATGTGTTACATACGTGTGTATGCATATGTACATATGTTATTTACGCTTTAGGGTCATAAAAACTGGCCCTTTTATGTTGGTATTTATCTTGTATAACAGTGAAAGGTAAATGTGGAAAGAAAGGAAGGGGAAGGGAAGGAAGGAAGGAAAGTAGGGGAGAAAGCAGTAGGAAACGGGCAAGAACGCAGCCAACATCCAGTTATTTCTTTCCTCTCTACCTTGTCCCCTGGCACTCGGTGAACTTGTCAAAACAATGGGCTTTCATAGACCTGCCTCCACCTCCAGGGCGTCGGCAGTCTGTGAGAGACTGTGTCAGGAAGAGAAACAACGAAGGCATTTATGCTCCCCTTGTTCCCTGGTAAAGGGGGAGGAAGATTTGGGACAGACGAACAGACGAAAAAAAATAGAACAACTAACCTGTCATAGGAAAATGCTGACTCACAATGAGACAGCTCGGTGTGAGCCCTCTGCCCTCTGAGGAGACCTCCGGAAGAAATGCTTTTGTTTTGTTTGCCTAGAGTATTATACAGCTTTTGTCACATGTTTGGCCGTCTTGAGTCTTAGCTGTCCAAGTGGAAAGGGACCTGAGAATCGGCTCCATTTTTCATGCTGTACTGGATCCTCTGAGTCCCCAGAGTCCAGCTGACCTCTTATGAGCCTAGGCGAAGCTTGCTGAAGCCAAACCTATTTTACCAGAACTTGGACTCTCTTGTCAAACTTAGTGCTCACCCTTTAATCCCATGAATCAGGTGTCTTTGTTGCACAAAATACACATACATGATACATACATCATGCATAACAGATATATACACACATAGATACAGACAGACACACACACATACACACTTGACAGCTGAACTACTAATTTTGTACCAGTTTGATAGTTTTTATGGGAAGAGATATTAGAATTCTGGCAATATGCTCTTTTATTTCTATGACTCTCAAAATATGAGCCAAAGTGTCCAAAATTGGTGCTTTGAGTTAGTAAAGCTGACTATAAATAAAGCTGATGTGGCAGAAGCTTGGAATATAGGAACGTCTATTTCCACCCCGAAGCATGAATGAAAAATGGTCCCTGTGGGGATTAAGGATCATTTTCTCATCTGTAATGGCAAATGGATTTTAACTGTAGAAAGTCATGAATTATATTGAAGGTAACATTTCCAGTTCCAACTATTAAGCAGACACAAAAGTGGCAGCTGCGAGTGCCGTAACCCCTGATCCACGGTGGGTACATTTGGAGAGGCCCTGTGTTGCACCAAACTATATGCAATGTATGCATCATAGTGAGGGGTGTGGTTTGCTGTACTGTATTAAAATGAAAGTCGTGTGAGCACAAACACCCTCTGTCTCTCATAGATAATTGTTTGCACTTCACTACACTTTCTGTGCCGGTGCGAGGTTATATTTAAACACTATGGATTTTCTTTGTCAGCCCTGAGTCCCCAGCATGTCTGGTGATGTGGACCTATTAAGCAATAACATTAGAGAATCCTGAGTGCAGATATTGCCATGTCAGGAAATGGATCTGAAGCCTAATTGTGCAGTGGGCATTCTCTCCGCCCACGACCTTGGGCTGTCTGGCCCCAGAGAAGCAGTGTTTCTTTTCTACCTATGTAAGGAAGGAGGGAGGGTAGTTGTGAAGACCAGGTCAGGTGGCGTGAAGCATCGTGTCCCCAGCTTTCCAAGGACTCTACAACAGGATTTACCATAGCCTGTATTTGTGAGTGTATTTCCCCCTTTCATACCTTAGTACATCCTTGATACCCTTTAAACAGACACACATGGATTTCTCTTATCGTAAAATAGAGGGGCTGTTAAGTTAGGAGCATAGCCCCCAGCCCCTGGCATCCATCCCAGCCTCCCTGACCTGGGAGTGGCTTTGGTCTGGACTCCAAATCCCAACATGCCAGGTCCTGACAGGTCAGGACCACTCCCACAGGGTATTGAAGTGGGTTCCCAGAGGAGAAACACGTGGTTTCAGGTCTGCTTGGGCTCCCTGCAGTCCTGTCTCCCTGCCATGTGCTCCCCTACCCAAGAGCATCTTACTTAATAAAATGATGGGCATTTTGATTTAGTTTGATTTGACCTAATTGGATTTCTTTGTACTGGCAGAGATGCCCTTTTTCTTATTTTTTCTTAACAGGGGCAAGTCAGGTCACATAAGCACCTTGGATATACCAGAAATGTGGTAGTTTGGAAGAAAATGGCCCCCAAAGGGAGTGTCACTATTGGGAGGTGTGGCCTTGTTGGAGGAAGTGAGTCAATATGAGGGTGGGCTTAAAGTCTCTTTTGCTCAAGCTTCCTTCAGTGTGACAGTCAGTTGACTTCCTGTTGCCTGCAAGATGTAGGGCTCTCGGTTACTCCAGCACCATCTCTGTCTGCTTGCTGCCATGCTCCCCAGAGGATTGAGCCTCTGAAATTGTAAGCTAGCCACCTAAAATAAATGTTTTCCTTATAGGAGTTGCTGTGGTCATGGTGTCTCTTCACAGCAATAAAAACCCTAACTAAGAAGTTGGTAGCAAGAATTAGGTGTTGCTGTGTTAGGCTTGGCCTTGCGTTTGTTTTTAGGAATTTGGACTTTGGTACTTCAGGTTAGGAAAGCAGTGATGCTTTAAGCACTAATTAATGGGCCACACAGTTGGAGCATGGAAGACAGGTGCTAAAGGTTATTTGAACTGCTGGGGGCTTACTCAAGAGGGTTCAGAGGAGAAGAATTTTAGTATGTTGCCTAGAGATTGTTCTTGTGATATTTTGGTGAAGAAAGAGGCTGTCTTTTGCCCTTGTCCAAAGAGACTGCTTGAGGCTAAAGTGAAGAGTTTTGGATTAAATTTGTTGGCAGAAGAAATCTCAAAATATCCTAGTATAGACTCTGTTGTGTGGCTACTAGTGTTTCATGCTTAGAAGGATTTATAATGAAAAGGAGCAAGCTGAGCAAGGTAAATTATAAAATGAAAATTTAGAGGAAAAAAAAGAGCACCAAGAAGTGGAATGGAGCTAAATCCTGTGTTCAAGGAGATAAATGGATTAAGAAATG
>LOJH01012775.1:0-25327 GCA_001685095.1 Ellobius talpinus
TTGAAGAATACCTATCTAACTGAAATATGTCTCTATATATCTAGAAAACCTAACTAACATGACCACAAGCTTAACTATTATGGATGACTATTAACATATATTTCTTAATTATATATTACATTATAAAATAAGCTATACAAACACAATACCTTAATCAAGAGCAGAAATATATACAACAAAATTGACCTTAAATTTGTATCAAAAAAACTAAAATCCATACCAATGCAAATCTCTATAGTATATCCCCCTTTAAATGTTAAAAAAATTATAGACAATATTTGGGAATTTGGGCGTAGTTCTCTCCAAACTGCTTCCTGCTGTTTATTGGGCAAAGTTATTTTGGGGGTTGTTTACAATGACTTTTTTGGGGGATCTTGGTCCTTAAAACCACATTAGTCTGGAAGGATTCCACAGGTTCTCATCCTCTGTGGAAACAAAAGAAGAACCTCTTTTCCTAAATAACATCTCCATAGACCCAAATCTGAAATCAAGATATCTTTATGTCAGTTTATCTTAGCAGCCCATACAATGAAAGGTCTTTCTTAGCTCCTTCACAGTCAAAAATTTCAAAGAAAACACAATAATATACATAGTCTACATTCTCTGTGTATTTTCCATCATTACGTGGCTTATTTTTTTTACTCTATTACTTTTAAATATTTATTTTCTTAATAAATCCTACAAGAGATTAGTGCTTTGTCCAGTTGTTATCAGAGAGATTTTCTCTGGCAGCAGATAGGAGCAGGTGCAGGGTCCCACAGCCAGACATTATGTGAAGAGAGAATCAACATTGGAGGTCTCCATTGGGCTCTTGCCCTTGGAGCTTAGGGAATCCCATGGAGAGGTGGTGGAAAAATTCCAGATGTCAGAGGATGGAGGACACAAGGAGAACAAGGTTCCTTTGATCAACTAAGCAGGGCTCATATAGAGTCACAGAGTCTGAAGCTGCAAGCACAGGGCCTGCATGGGTCTGCACCAGGTCCTCACTGTATATATTATGAGTGTTAGGGTTTTTGTTTTGGTTTTGGTTTTTTGGTTGTTTTGTTGTTGTTGTTGTTGTTGTTGTTTTTGTAGGACTCTTTGTAGCCGTAGGAGCAGGTATACCTCTGACTCCTTAGCATCATCTTGGGACTCTTTTCCTACTGTTGGGTTGCCTTGTTCAGCTTTGGTGTGATGATTTTTGCCTTATTGTATCTTCCTTTGTCATGTCTGATTGTTGTCTCTTGGAGACCTGCTCTTTTCTAATGGGGAAGTGGTGGGGCAGGGGAAACTGTGTTTAGAATGAATTTTATGAAAGAATTAAAAATAACTTTAGAAAAATAAAAATAACATAGAACTTACTTTCCAGGTATACTAAATATTAGTATTTTGCTGTAGATTTATGCAATCCTTTACCTATGCATATCAAGCCATTGTAACTGTGATGTTGAAGTACTAGTCATACAGGCTACCAGACTTCCCCATTTTGAGGTAAGATCCACAGAGCATATTATATTCTTCCTTTATGCCATTGCTTAAAGCTTTTTACATTTGCATTGGTAACCTATCTGGAAGTGAAGGTATCTAGAACAAGATAATAAAATGTCAAATGTCTATCTTATGTTTCATTAATTACAGCCCTATTTTCACTCAGAAAGATTTGTATAATGCTCAACTCTACTTCTATATTTGTAAAGCACTCTGAAATTCACAAAGCAGTGAATTTTAACAAGTTTTACTGTAAATGAAATACTCAGATCAAGCATTATCATCCTGTTTTAGACATGAGAAATATGAGGTTTGAAGAGACAAAGGAACTTCCCCAAGATCCCACAGCTAATTAGCAGTAGAGATAATGTTCTACTCAAGGTCCATTTCAATTTTAATCATAGACTGTTTTTAAAGCCACATATCATAGTCCTTATTTTAACTAAAATGTTTCTAGTTACATTTTAAGATTACTTTATGGCTTAGACTTTTGTGTAAAATACATACCTCATCCTTTCACCTTCTTGGAGATTTTGGATGAACTTGTACATGCTCAGAGTAGTATAGCCACAGACTTTATTGAAGATTGTAAAACTTTATTTGCTGGAGCAAAATGATTTTGTGGTTTTAGAGAAACCTAAGTATAAGACTACTGCTTATTTTTTGCAGAGGAGAGTAAATACAAGTTCATGGAAATCAGTTCTTATTCAAGTTCAGATAACTTGTTAGTATAATTAGAATGAGGATTTTTGCTTTTAGTCTTTACATTTTTCTACTCTACCCTATGAGATTAATCCATATACCATTTTCACAATAATATATATGCTTACAGATAATATCATTAGAAAGTCTGTATTTTCTGCCTCCTCAGTCCATATTCTTCTCAATTTATTTCTTACTTTATAGAGGAACAATTTTTACAAACTATAGAGCCATATATTAATATGCTAGTATTAGTAACTGAATACTACAATATATACTGGGGTTTATGCTTTGTATTGTACATTCTATGCATTTTGACATGAGTGGCATGTGTGTATCTTCATTGTCATAAATTGTTGTTACAACCCTAAAAGTCCCCTGGATTAAATGGATTCATCTTCCCTTTCTTTTTCTTTGTCCCCCCCCAAAACATACTAGCCTAGCTAATTTATTTTTTCTAGAATATGATATACTTGATGTAATACTGTATAGCTTTTTCAGACTGGACTCTTTCAATTAGCAAAATTCTTAAAGATTACTTTGTAACTTTTCATATCTTTAAGCCTTCTTATTGTAATAAACATTGTGTGGGCATCCAAATTGTAACAACTATAAATAAATGTACAATATTTATAAAAAACAATAGTTTTTTTCAAATACATATTGAACATATAAAGCATTATCTTAAGAATGAGATGGTTCTCGACTTTAAAAGGATGACTACATTTTCAAATATTAATTTTAACAATTTTTAACCAGCTATTTATTTAATTTTACATTACTGTTTTATAATTGACTTTGGAATACAGAGCAAACTTTTCTTTCTTAGGTTAAATTATTTGTCACAGCATATACATTTTATACTGCTGGATTTGGTTTGCTAATAAAATAGATTCCAAAGTTCCTTCAATGTATCATATGAAATGGTCAAACATCAATCACAATTATGAGTTATACAAACAAATTAGAAACATGACCCCACTCAGAAAAAGGAGTTTATTAAAACAATTGGTTTGAATTGCCCTGGACATTACATTTAACAATGTCCTCAAAGATGCTGGTATATAATGTTCAAGGACAGCAACACAACTCTGTGTACAACAGTGTCTAAGCATGCACAAGGCCCCAAGTTCAGCAGCAGTGGCTGAGCATGCACAAAGCCCAAAGTTCAGCCGAAGTGGCAACCACATGGAGGTAACCCCAAACCCATGAAGACCCAATGCCTTTGGCCTCTCTGGGCACAGAAAAAAATACATATGCAAAATAAAGTAAATCTTAAAAAAATAAATGCAGACATAGATCAAAATATTCTGATAAGGAAAGGAGCAAAATAGCCTAGAAAGCTAAGAAATAACTGAGCTTTTCTAGAACATATTTAGCATGGCTGTGTGCTCTGATTTTCTTGTCAACAGGTAAGTAAATGGAGTAAGTATAAAATGCTCCACTCGCGTACATGATACAGTTTTTCTATTATGATAAAAACCTGATGCCAAGGATCAAATCTACCTTAATTTCCTGTCTCCTATACCTGTGACATTTATTGCTTCATTCAGACTCCTGACATATATGTGCAGAACAAGAAATGATATTTGAGACAGAACTTTAAGGTGTGTTGTCATATAGAATGTATTGGACCTATTTCCCAAACCTTCTAAAGCACTTGGATTTTCTTAGTGAGAAGAGCATTATCTATTTTTCATTCTTAACAAGCTGATTTGGATCTGAAATTATGTTAATGGTACGATAGGTAGTGGGACCTCCAGATAGATGGATGGGGCTTGTTGCCAGAAAGACTTGTTAGATTCCATGGGCTTCTGCAATGCCAAACCTAGGAGGAAGCCTGGACAGTGAGGGCCCAGTCAGGGCATGGACACCGTGTCTCTTCTGATTCCTTGCCCTGTGAATCTTATCCATCTGGATATCTAGCCATATCCTTTGCAACATTGCCTAAAAGACCCATGAACCATGCATTTCTTCACTGTCCTTGCAAGTTAAATCCAAAGTAAGAGGAATGAGAACTCCAATTTGAAGTTGCTCTGACTAAAGTACATGTGACCACATGTAATGTAGTGATTTCTGAAATAAGGGAAGTCTTGTGTGACTGCATTCTTATCGGGTACTGTCTGGTACTTTCTTCGGTGTTACAATTAAATTGAAAGGGAAGAACCCAGAGAGTGTTCACTGCAGAATAACTAGTGTTTTATTATATTTTAAGATTTTTTGTGATAAAATAACCTAGCAGAGCCACTTAACAGGAAAAGGCTTTATTTCAGTTTTCCTAATCAATCGCAGTGGGAAAGTTTCAGCAGTGGGATCTTGAAATCACCTGGTCATATTGCATCCACAGTCTAGAAGCAGACAAGTGCATGCCAGTGCTCATCAGTGCTCACTCTTAGAGAGCCCAGGAGGCCCTGCCCTGGAAATGGTTCTGCCCAGAATTAAGATGGGTCTTCCTACATCAATTAGCATAATCCAGAAAATCCGCCACAGGTGTGCTCAAAGGCCCAAATCACCCACAGGCACATTCAGAGGCCCAAATCTCTGGTGATTTTAGATTCTGTCACAGAAAGTAAAACCAGCCATCACACTTCGCATGAGGGAGGAAAAAATACCACACTTGCATTTTGGGTACAAAGATGTATTATGTAAAAGGTGTATGTTTTTTCTATCTCTTACAAGAAGTAAACAAACTAAGCAATTAGAAACATACATATATTGCATAACAAAAATGCTACAAAAAGGCATTTGTATAGGCAAATGACAAGAACAAATACAAAGTCCAAAGGATATTAAGAATATTTAAGCTTCAAAGTGAAATCCCTTGGGCTAGTGAGATAGTTCAACAGGTGAAGGCCCTTTATCCAAGCCTGACAATCCATGTGGTAAAATGAGAGAACTAATTCCTGCAAGTAGTCCTCTTATTTCTACACATGTGCTTTGTCACATACATGTCTACACACATAGACATACATGGGGACAGCATAGGTGTGATAATTTATTTAATGTGATAAATAAATAAATTCCATTTTGACTAGTAACCTATAGGAGATTGTTCTTAATCTCAGACAACAAATCCAGCAATATACATTTTTACTATTAGTTAGAGGTTATTCACAAGCGCCCATGCCTCTCAGGAAATTATTGTTGCTATTGATGTGTGTATTATGTGTGTGAGTGGCAGTGCATGCGTGCCACAGCAGTCATGAAAGTCAGAGGACAATTTCAGGATTTGGTCTGTCCTGCCACTGTGGGCTTCAGGTCACTCTCAGGTCACCAGGTTGGTGTGACAAGTGCCTTTATCTACGAAGCCATCTCTAAAGTCCTTAACCTTTCCTCTCAAGTCACTCTCTCCTTCAGGAGAAATAGGACTGATTGCTAAATACCTTTATGTCAGGGAGCCAAAAAAAAACTGTCCTTCAGCACTGGTGAGCCAATAAATTACTCCCAAAATGAGGACAATTATCTGTGATCACCCTGGAGCAGGGTAATGATGTGGGAAATAGTCTCCTCCCCTCTAGAAATGACAGCAATGACCACTTTGAACTTACTTCAGTACTATGAGATAATGATCACTCAGACCACAGTCTGAGCAAGTCTGCATCATATATGTTTCTTATCCTTGCCCTAATTCTTCTTCTATTAGCCTAAATCTCATTCCAGAATCCAAAGACATTTCTGGGGTCATTAAATGCTTTTATCTGATCTTTCCAATTTGCTACATGGACTAAACCTCATTTCATCTGATTTTCACTGTTACTTTTTTTCTTTAATTAGTGAATTGAGACTTGTAGACAAATCTTTGGTAATACTGAAGTCAGAACTTTGACCTAAAACTCCATTAACATGGTGGGATGAAAGGGAAGAAGAGTGCAGATCTGTTAGGGTAAAACTTTAGGAGAGAATTAGATTTCATTAGCCTCTGTCATTTCCAATCCATTTACATACTTGGCAGTTTGTGTTATGTAGATAAAAGGAAAAATGTCTTTGAGGATAATGATCAATCATTACATAGGACTTATATTTATTTTCTACTATGTTAATGTTGGAAAGATTTCTTCAGGATCATCTAGTTTTAGTGGGTTGATTGCTAGAGAAAAAGTTTTTTTCTTTTCTAAAGTAAATTTTTAATTAAATATACATATTCAATTCCTAGTATTTTGTTTATACTTTCTTGCCAATTGGTCAATTATTTTATTAAGAGATCACTGAAATTTTTGTGGAGAGCATTACTGTTTTTAACTAAATCAAAATGAGCAGAAGAGTCTAAAATTTTAATCCAAACAATGATCCTTAAAAGTGAAGAAAACTCAGTTGTGTGTTACATAAGTTTGGGATGAATAATGTTAGAGTTAACACAAAACCATCAAAATCAAATCCTGAATTTTCTGGTTTTTAAAGCACTATGGTGACGTCAATAGGACAGAAATAGACAGAAATCAAACAAGAAGTTCATTACACTCGCAATTCCATGAGAAAGAGCAGAACTACAGGGTCCCAGAGGCAATTCCCGGGGCATAGCAGAGCCAGAGAGGAAGAAGTTGCTCTGTGCAACAGACTCCCAGTGGTTTCCAAGGGAATCGCCAGCTGAGGGAATAGAGGCAGGCTTGGGATTCATGAGTGTGAGTGATCAGCAGTCTCTGTGGGATGGGAGTGATGAGGGACAGTAGCCCAGAGCAGAGGAGTCTGGTGAAGGAAAGGGTTGGGTCCACGCTCTGCATTGGTTTGTAATTAAGATGCACATTCCATGATGTACATTGATCCCAATGTCTTGGGTTTCATTCAGAAAACTATCAACCAAGATGAAGTGGTCTGCAAATATTGTATCATCTTATTGTTTAGTGAAAAAATGTTTGTCTGGCATGAATCGGTAGGGAGACATAGCATCCGTTAACAGATAATGCAAGCATGGCGAAACATGATCTATACTTCAATAAAAACTGTAAATACTTTAATATTATGCAAATTTCAAATGTGTCCAGATGTAAGGAAGAAACATAACCAGCAACTGGAATGAAGCTACTCATGTCCCCGCAGTCCTTCTGAAATGTGCAGCTATAGCTGTGTGACAGGTAAGCCTGTGGTCACAGTCACATCACCTGCTTCTGTTCAGGGAACTTCTACTTTTCAAAGGCTGTTGGTAAACAAAAGCTGCCATTGTAAAGTCTAACATTCAAATCACTAAAAATAAAAAAAAAGTGAGTCCTTAAAGTAGTAGCATTATAGGACTGATTGTTTGGGCATTTTAGTAAATTTTTTGCTTGGGATACAATGTGGACAGTCTGGGAGTATCCTTGGATGCCAAAGCTCTTTGAATCTCATTTGATATGTTTTAACCAAGCTGTCATGGTGGCAATGCTGATGGTACATCTTCCTCATCATAATCCTCCTTCCCTCTCCTCCACCCCTCCTCTTCCTGTTCCTCCTCCTCTTCCTCTTCTTATTCTCCTCCCTCCTCCTCCTCCTCTTCTTCTCCTCCCCCTCCTTCTTCTCCAATTTGTCCTTCAGGTAACTTTCTGAGAGCAACATAATTCAAAATAGGAATCCTGATCTGAGGAAATAGGTAATGTCAAGGACTGTGGTTTATTTGATATCACATGAATTTGACTGATAAGAAATTTCTCATAAATGACAAGACATGAACATCTCAAGCTGAAATGTGTGAACCTTAGGAAAGTTAGCCTGAAGGGGCCCTGCCTACACAGCTCACTGTGTGGGTTCTGGGAAGAGCAAATGGCATATGGGGAGAGTTTCCTCTTTGACAGCTGAAAAAAGATATTCTTCGTTGGAGTCAAAGAAATGTCAATTCTGTGTTCTGAGAAAAACAGTTACAGAAAGATTGAGCGGCAAGAGAGCTTGTGTAATTTCTCATTTGACAGCCTCCAACCAAAGCTAAATTTCACCCTCTTCCCTGTATTCCTACATGGTGACATAAAGAATGTTAGCACTAAGAGGGTTTCAGCACCTCCATGTAGACTTAGCTGCTCATATGAAGGGAGACTACTAAACCTTGGGAAACCATATAAACTTAGATCAAGTCAAGAAGCTGGAGATGCTAAGCAAAGAAAAGGCCCAACAACAAAAACTTAACAAATAGTAGTCGGTCTGTTTTTACACTGACTTAAATTAACTTCAATAGGTAAAGAATATTTTACTTTCTCCTTTTTCCTTATCTTTATATCTTAAATCATCACGCAATCATACATAAGTCATTTATTTATATTAAAATGTTACTTTTTATAGATTAAGACTATATGTTTGTAAACACAGAAACATTCAATATAACCCGATTCTGCCCCTTCATGTTTTTAATGCTTTTCCATTCAGTCAACACATATCATGTTGTCATTTGCATATAAGTCTTTTTTCAAGAACAACAAAGTAAATAAATCTTGGTAGAAACTGAGTGGTCAGAAATAGTTCTTTGGTTGTTGCTGTCATTGCTGTTTTCAGATAAGACCTCACTATGTAGCTCAGGATGGCCTCAAACTCTGAACCCTACTTCCTTAGCCTCTCCAGAATAAAAATTATGGTTGTGTACATTCTAGCCAGCATTAGTTCCTTAATGCAATATACAAGAATCTCTAAACTAAACAGAACTAGGGGTGGTACATCAGCTTTCGTCAAGCACCGATGCTGTGTTGAAGCTGGATGGCTAACACTCAATAAAATAATAACAATAGATAAATAATACCAAAGAGTGCTGGAGGAATGAATGAGACTAAACCTGCTGAAACCAACCACTTCCTACTACTGATCTGGGGTTAAGGGAACAAGCCCTGTTCTTTGCTGTTAGATTCTCTTTTAGCAGCTGGGATACAATGACTACACTTACAGAGTATCTCTGATGGACACAATAGGCATAAAAGGGTCTCTGATTGATGGGTGAGCAAAGGAAGTGTTCTGACAAACTACTCAAAGACCTAAAGCAGGCATGAGAGGCTAAGCTGCCTTGGCCATCAACCATCAACTTGAACAGAGCAGCCTCCTTTCTGGATGAGTCTCCTCATATTTCAAGTTAGGATATTAAAATGGATGATTAAATATGCAATATAAGGGCCTAAGAATTGAATACATAAAATAATACCAGATATTTGCTGCAGAAATGGAGTACCTATTGAAACTGTTTCCCACAGCCATAAGGCTTTCTACCTGGTATGTGTCTGGTCCCATGATATGCCTCCACCACAACCACATGAATAAGAAGATGGTTCAAACCCCACAAGGGTTTTCACTAACACGGAAGATGCGACAATATGCCTTTTGTACCTCAGTCATACCTTGATACAAAGCACAACCATGGCATATGTACTTCCCTAGAAGCCATGCTTTCATCTGAAATGTCCCATGCCTCGTCCTACTTTGTGGAGCCCTTTCCCTACACTTTAGTCACTGAGGCTGTGTACTGACTCACCATTCTTTGGCCAACTCAAGAAATATCACTCCATGGCAACAGACTAATGGTAGCTCCTTTCTCAAGGTTTCTGGGAGCTTCTAAATCTACTTAGAAGGTCAAAAAGATAATTCAGCATGAAACATAAAAATGAACTGCATATTTCACATGTAACAAAACTTTTATCAGGATAAAAAATTGTTCAATATGAGAAAGGCACTTTCATCCCTTAGACAAGTCATTGTGAGCTGATTTGTTGTACTGTGTAGCAGACTTTATTGCATGGGCCGAAGAGATGCTGGGGAAAAGAAATCCAAGGTATAATAAGGTTCTTTATACTTGTAAGTATAAAGTATAAAGTATAACCTGTAGGCAGGTTAAACTTAAACAGGCTGAGTACACAGTAGTGTAGCAGATTGAGCACTGTGAGGTAATGGTCTTGTACATTGTAAAGATTTGTCACTCTTAGTAGTTTAATAAAATGCTGATTGGCCAAAAGCTAGGCAGAAAGTATAGGTGGGATGATCATACTAAGAGAATTCTGGGAAGAGGAAGGCAGAGACACAGTCACTAACCAGTTGCAGAGGAAGCAAGATGAGCATGCCTCGCTGAGAAATGGTACCAAGCCACGTGGCTTAAAATGGGTTAATTTAAGTTGTAAGACCTAGTTAATAATAAGCCCTAGCTAATAGGTCAAACTGTTTATACTTTATATAAGCCTCTGTGTGTTTCTTTTGGGACTGAATGGCTGCAGGACCAGGCAGGACATATGTACTTCCATCTACAAGTACATAGTCTTAAGTGATCTCAAGGTATATTATTAACTACATGGCAAGAACTGGGAAAAGTTCAGTTCTTGTTGAACATAAGAAGTTTCAGGAAAAAAATAGATGCACCACATTTATTACTTAAATATTAATACTCTTACCTCAAAAAATTCTAGAAAGTTTAATTTCTCCAACGAGCACCACTGAGTCTTATTGGAGACACACCGAAACGTGAAAATGCCTACTATTGCAAGTGAGTGCCAGAAATGCCTGTAAATCAGGGGAACTACAACCACTCCTCAAGAGCAGCAGAAAGCAGAATTCTTAGTGCAGAAAACTAGGTGGAATGATTCACATAAAACGAAAGACAAAAGAAAGAAGAGTAGGGAAATTGGGGAAATCAGATCTGACCCTCAGGAGTTCATTGAAACGGGAGCTACTGATTTACCTCATAAGATCAGCCAGACCAACTTGGCTTAAGTATCTGTTGAGGAATATTATTTAAAGATGTGTTACATTTGTTTATGCTGTGGAATATTTAACGATGCAATGATGTGCTGAATTCTTTAATGTTGCATTTGTTTAACTCTATGAAGCTGTGATACTTTGCCTTTCTAAAGCACCTGATTGGTCTAATAAAGAACTGAATGGCCAATAGCGGGGCACCAAAAAAAAAAAGATTGGTGGAGCTGGCGGGCAGAGGGAATAAATAAAAGGAGAAAAAGAGAGAAAGAGATCAAGAAGGAGCAAGACAAGAAAAAAGGCACACAGCTACACAGCAAGCCATGGAGAAAGAAGTAAAGAAAAAAGGATATAAATAGAGAAAGATAGAAGAGGCAGAAGATAGCAAGGATAATTTAAGAAAAGCTGGCTAGAAATAAACCAAGCTAGCTAAAGCTGGGCATGCATAAGAAGTAGTAAGTCTCTGTGTGTATTTATTTGGGAACTGGGAGTTAGGCCCCCAAAGAGTCAAAGAGCAAAAATAAACAACATTTTGGTTCCCAGTGTGGGAACATATTTCCATTTAGGACCTGAGAAAGCTGAAAAAAAGGAAAAGGAAACAGCTCCTTTAAGAAGCTGTTCAGGCTGCAGGGTAGCACTAAATAAAAACAGCAAGCTAAAAAAATTACTTGTGGCAGAAAGTAGGTACCAACTTCCTACAGCTAGAGAGGTTAAATGCAGTTCCCGGTTATGCACCTCTGACCAGGCAGTAAATTGTAGGCTTGGCTTTCACAATTCCAGGAGCCAACCATTAGAACTGCAGGGAGGTCCAAGCCACTTAGTATTTTAAAGTCTCATGCAATCAAAAAAGACTAGAGAGACACAGTAAAAAGAGGTCCAGGCAGAAAAAAAAAACCTTCTTGACACATTCCAGTGGGTTTTACAATATGCATAGGTTTAAGAAAGAATATGGGAATAGACAGTCATAGGAAGAAAGAAATAGTTTGAAATATAATAAAGTTTTTAAAGAGAGAGCAAAAGTAATATAAAAGAAAAAGACATGTAAGATGGGAAATGCACAGGGAGTCTGGATCCTACATAGTACCATATTGATTTTGAATGTTTTGAATGTTGATAAGCAAATGACAGCTATTGACACATATGGGATTGTGAATAGGACTGCCAAATTGAACCAACCTAAATACTTTAGGGCTTTCTTAATTTTTAGAAAGAAGTCAAAAAATGTATTTGTCCAATGGAAGTCAAAAATGCTTTGGAAAATCAGTTTTGCTTCTGTTTCCATAGGAAATGAGAGACTGTGGTTTTATTCTAGGTTAATATGAATCGGATTTGATCAGAGAAGACCTCCTGAATCTTGAGAGCTGATATATATCCACAAAGGTTACTGCTGGTCTTCCCAGGATTTAGCAATTATCTCAATTTTCTCAGAGACCCCTAAAGATGCTTTCTACCACAAACATCAGGAAGCAGTCTAGAGAAAACAACATCCACATTCCCAAGAGATGTCCTCAGCGGTCTTTGGTTATTAGGTGGCTCATGGGTGTTTGTTAAAATTTAGGGGAATATAGTGGTAGAGAATAAAAAAGACAACTATTAATCTCACATATTTTGAATTGGCATGGATTTTGGTTTATTAATACAAATTTAAAGTTAGTTTTGTTATAGCATGTGTTTCTACTCTTGTTTGGGGTATTGTGGCTTATGCAACTCATTTAAAATGCAATGTGTAAAACAGAAATAAAGTTAGTAGCTAGTCTGTAATAATAAAACTGGTAGTCACTAAAAAGCTTTTGCACCTCGATAAGCCTCTCTGCTGATGCAATAATCCAAATCAGACCAAATCAAACTGAATTAAGAAGATTCCAGATTTAATGGATACCATGCTTCTAGATGGCTTTCTAGACCCCCAGAAGGAGATGGTATAAAGAAAGACCAGAAAACCACATGTCTGTTTTCTGCAGGGCAGTTTAAATACCCTGTGGGAGTGGTCTTGAGCATCTCTGGGGAGGGGTCATAGTTTGGCAGGATTTCTAAGATGCAGTAGGATTTGGAGAGAGATGGAAGAGGGGGCTTGGGGTGGAGCTTCCATCTGAACATTCCAGACTCTTTGGGATATATGGATGCCAGGGAGTTGGTGAAGCTTCCATCCAGACATTTTAAACTCTTTGCATATATGGATAACAGGGGATGGAGTGAGGCTTCCACCTGAACATTCCAGATTCTTTGGATATAGAGATACTGGTTCAAGTCTGGCTACTTCCTGTGGGCAAGGGATGATGTGGGGAGGGGGACAGTTGGGAGTTAGTTGGCTCACATTTCACAGGAAGTATGGGTGGAGAAGCATCCAGTTAACTGTCATCTTGGGGAACTTAGGCATATGTTTCTTGAGGGAGATGAGAAATCAGGTTGCTAGGAGAAATAATAGATTATTATTATTGGCCTTATGAACAGAGCTAGCCATGGGAATGGTGACAGTTGCCAGAATGAGAGAACCAGAGATGTGCCCTAGTTGTACAGGAGAGTCAAGTGTGAATGAGTGAGACATGAGAGCAGATATGCCCTTTAAAACCAAATTTTAGTTGCTGTGTAGGTCCCCACTTGAGCCTAGAGAGGCAGTACCAATGGTGAAGTCCCAGGAGCTGGTGTAGGTGCTGGTGCTGTCAGAAGAATCCTCTACAGGTTGCTCTTGGCCCAGGCAGGAGGAGTGATCTGTAAAATATGCTCAAAAATGGGTGGGGTAAATGTAGGCTCTGGAGACTGTTAGTTTTCATTGGGCCAGATTTCTCAATAGAGCAGTAGAACTCCCAGGAACCTACAGGTGATAGTAATACAGCAGGAACAAATTTGCCTCTTGATGTCTTAGCAAAAGACTAGGGCTGTAGGTATAAAGCCATGACCATTTTAGAAGATAATTAGAAGAAATTTAAATTTTTGAACCTCTGAAGTTACCTCTGAAACCTGTTAATCCTGGACTATGAAGCCTGTGAAAGAGGCACACTTATCTGTATTTTATCAGAAAACTTGACTAACAAACTAATGAGCTACCAGTATCCTAGTCATTAAATGCCATCAGACAGATCTTAGAGGAATAAGTAAATAAGCAGAAGTGAGACAGCTTTTCCAACTACCCAGGCAATCCCAAGTCTCCCCACAGTCTTTGGCGATCATCAGTCTCAGGAGTACTTGCCTTCAGTGGCTAAGCCCAGGAGGCCTGATAGATTTTTCTCAGGGGGGTAGGGTTCAGTCTACCTGTCTTGGCAGAATGCAATGATCGATACCCCCAGTGTACTGTTGTTGATTCCAAGCAGGGTCCAGGCAGCTGATGAGGTGAAAGGCAGCTTTTGGGGGGGATGACTTTGCCATATCCAAAGGCTAGCCTCCAGGAGGAAGTTCTTCAGCCATGTGTCTTCTTGGAGGAGCTACAGGATACTTCAGGAGCTGGCATGTCTCTCAATCATAAGAAGCTCTTTTGCTAAATGTCATACTCTCAAATCTGTAAAAGCACTTAAGAATCAGGGCACCTTTACCTGTAAGATATATCTAAATTAGACATATAAGTTAATTTTGGACATAGAGTTTACCCAATCCATTACAGTTTACCAATATTAATAGAGGCAAGAAGATTAGAAGGGATATTTTAGTCTCTAGCTTTTTAACTGTGGTCCCAAGATGTAGAGTACAATTTTCATCTCTTCAAGGCAAAATCAAATTTTAACATTGTAAACAATTTTGCATTTTAAATTAATATTAAGGGGTTTACTCTCAAGTTACAAAATCTTGTTGCCAGCAACATTCATTCCTGTACATGAATGCAGAGGTACAACTATAATATCTCAGTAAACCAGCATTGTTATAAATCTTTCTTTTTATAAACCTGTTTTTAGGACAGAGCAGGAATTATATGACCTATCTCTGACCTTAGCCAAAATGGTTCCTGCCCATGTGTTGTAAGGTATTGGAAGACCATGTGATGTTTTTTAGGGAAGTTGTAATCTGAAATTATAAGTTTTATAAATTTTAAAACAAGAACACATATACACACAGGCATAAAACAAGCATCTGTGACCACATTATTTGCATATTTTCATCCATACATAAGGAACAGACAAGAATTTTAACAGAAACAAAATTTTAACAGAAAGGACAAAAAAACCCTTCCTAGGAAACCATGTCAGATGACCAACTTCAAAATCCTAAAGAAAGAAACTGTAAGAATGAAAGGCATTTTGTAGCTTTAAGGCAGCTCTTACCAAGCTGGGGTCCCACTGCCCAGAGCATGGAGAAGGCACTAGGAATAGAAACCAAGCAGGCAGGAATAAACAAGGAGTGGCAGAGAGTCAGGAGCACTGTGAAGGACACAGCCAGTTGCAGCTTAAGCTATGGGTCTCCCAGACTATTGGGGGAAGGGAGGAGCAGCCATGTGCTGGGCATGAATCCCAGCATGTCTGGGAAGCACAGGCAAAGTTAGAGTGGGCATCCAAGAAAGAAACAAGTTTGGATAACTGGAGGAATCTTCCAGGAAACTGGAAGACAGAAGCATGAAATACAGACAAGACAGGCAGAGAAGCAAGGAGATTGTCGGAAGGCAAAGCCAGGAGCAGAGAGAAAACATAGAGACAGTGAGAGGAGAGGGACAGGAATGCAGTGCTCAGGAAACTGCCCAGAGAAGCTCAGCTCCAGCCTGGATAAATATTATATATAGGGTTTTTGGGGAGCAAACATGGACCCGGAAGTATCCATTCACAAGCTGTTAGCTCGAAACCTGAAGACTAAGACAGAGCATCCTCCAAAATAACCTGGGGGTCACAACAGTAGGAAGTTTGGAGTAATCCTATCTCCCATACAAGGAGTCCCAAGAGGTAGAGACTGCCTGTGCCCCAGAATAGACCAGCCACCTGGCACTGTAGTGCCTTGGCAGGCAGACCTGAAGACAGAAGGGGTCCTGGACCCCTTTAGAGGCTGTGACTTGAAATTAGGTAACCCACTGAGGAAGTCTGTCCTACAGTGGGGAATGAAGAGTGATTTTCCATGACCATCTGGTAGCAGGAAAAACTCAACTCTATCTCGGGTTTGGCACCAAATGTTAAGTTTAAATTCTGATTAGTGGGAATCTGTTGCTTCCAACGTATTAAGTCAATCAAACTGAGTTAATAAATCCAGGTTTATTCTGAGCACAGGATTCCTGGGTGGCCCCAGGGGAAGTTGAGGAGACCAGAGGGAAAACCACAAGGTGTGGGCTTTTAATACCTTTGAGGGTAGAGCCTCCAATGGCAGGCTTTCTCAGGGCCAGAGTCCAGACTGAGGGAACTCCAAGGGAGGAGTTTGGGATGGAGCCCCCACCTGAACAGTCACATTAGGTATATTTTCTAGGTTAAATGTATGTATTTTAGATAGATAAGTGATCTTCAAACACTTAAAAGACCTATAGAATATGGTATTTGACATATTTTATTAACTTAAGCTTTTTCATGACAATGAGACACATTTCTGATAGTACAAATTTACTTCATAAAAGAATGATGTGTATTGAAGGAATTCCATATGAGTTTGCTTTCATGATGGCAAGATTAGCCATTTGGACAAGAAACTGCTTTTGCCTTGACTGCTTGACAATAAGCTGTATAAACTGAACAAGGATGATCCACAAGAAAGTTACTTTTAAACTTTGCCAAAACAAGATAGGACAGTCCTTCAGGGTTCTTGTTTCATGGAAGAATCTGCCAGACCTTCAACAGGACACAGAGGAAAACAACTGATGAACTTTGCCAATACAGTCCTTCAAACTTCCTGCTTCATTGAAAAGTCTATCAGATACTCTAGGCCTGTAGGCTGAAAATGGATTCCCCAATGTTGCAGAGGAACTTTGGGTGACTCTCCAGGCAGCAAGATGTCTCTGTTATTAGGTAATAATACATCTTTCTGTGGGTCTTTGATGAAGTTAAAGATGAAATAATGAGAGTTATTGTCTTCCTTAGTTATGACAGAAATTAAATTAAGTATAAAATTTTGGAATCACTAATATAATATATGTAATATATATAATGGAGTGTTTTCTTCTGAATTTGCTAAATACAAATGAAATGAATGTTGCAATTCTTGATAAGTGTTTTGTTATATAGAGTTTTACTATGTTAAAGTTAAAACCTTTCATTTTTATTTGGACAAAAATGGGAAGCATCCATCCCTGACTGGACTTAACTCTGTTCAAGTTCACCCCAGGTATGATCTATGTCATCCACAGAGCATATGCTGATCTTCTTGGAATTTTTTTTGGGTCTTCTGGGTGACATCATCTAAAGTCAGAACTTCTTGGGGCTGATTCTGATGAACTGGCCTAATGTTTTACATGGGAAAAAGAACTAAAATATAGAGCCTTTCAAGCATACTTTTTAACAAATTCAGGAACACAAATCTACAAATAAACATTTCAGAACAAAATGTGCAGTTTTTAAATCTAAGATTCCTCATGGGTTCTTCAGAGAAAGCCAATGAACAAAATAGATACTCATCAGTCTTAACACAACCCTAGGATAGATTAACCAACCCAAGGGATGTCATGTTCAGGCCAAAGAAACAAACACAAGCAGAGGAAAGTACAGAAAACCTTCAAATTACCAGTTGGGTTTTTTAAAGTTAAACAGTAAAGAGAATTGTTAAGAGAGTTCATCTGAGGATTATGCCAGAAGAGTGTACTTTTTGGTGAAAAAGCCCAATTCTACTGAAAATATTTGACTTAAAATGCTTTAGAACTGAGTCTAATAAGTGGCCAGGTAAAAGAAAAAGAGATTGGCACAGTACAGCCAAACAAGCAAGGAGTAAGGTGTGGGGGTGATGTCAGGGTGAAGAGGTAACATCAGAGTGAGGAGGTGATGTCAGGGTGAGGTGAGGGGTGACATCAGGATGAGGGGTGATATCGGGGTGAGGAAGTGACATCAGGGTGAGGATGTGACATCAGGGTGAGGAGGTGACTTCAGGGTGAGGAGGTGACTTCAGGGTGAGGAGGTGATGTCAGGGTGAGGAGGTGACGTCAGGGTGAGGAGGTGACGTCAGGGTAAGAAGATATCAGCTGAAACCAGAACACTAAGAGGTACGGCTACATGTAAGCCAAGTCCAGGAACTTACGTCAGCAAGACACCTGCAGGCAGCCATCATCCAAGGTTGACCTGCTCAAATGTCCAAAACCTCAGCAATTTCACTGAATCCTGCTCAGATAAATATGGGGTAGGATTAAGAGAAGTGGGTAAGAAGCACGGGGGAGATGATTTGGGGCTAGAATTCAGCGTGGCATCTCCTTGGGAAAGATGTTGTTTCTGAGCATTTCTCCTTTTCTAGCAGGGTACCAGATGTGCCCAGGGCAAGAGAACATGCCAGCCATGCTTTACAGCAATCAGAGCCAGGCAGGCTAAGCAGATCCTAGCACACTAGGGATCCTGGCATGCAAGGGGGTGGAAGGACACCCACAAGCTTCACCATCCAACCTGAGAACCTCTTTGTTGATGACTCCAAAAAATTCTGTCTGTAGCCCTGACGACCTCCCTGCCTGTCATGCCCAAATGCCAACTTGACATTTCCCCTGGAATGTCTCATCCTCATTGTTAACCATGACACAGCTGAAAAAGACTTGGTTTTTCATCCCCTCTCCAACCTGCTTCTCACTCCCACGTTCCTGCTTCAGGAGAATGATCACCCTCCACCCACATGCAGAGCTAGATGCCATTTTCCTTCCTCAGCCAACTGATGTTGAGAGGTATCTCCACTATCTCCCTGTTTTCCACCTCTCCATGGCTGATGCTCTGGTCCTTGGCACCATTCTCTCCCAAGGTGATTATCTTTAGTTAGGGTTTCTATTGCTGCAAGGCAACACAATGACCAAAGATAAGTTGAGGAAGAAAGAGTTTATTTGGCTTATACTTCCACATCACAGTGCATCACTGAGGAAAGCCAGGACAAGAACTAAAAACAGAGTAGGAACCTAGAGCCAGGAGCTGATCCAGAGACCATGAAGGACTGCTGATTATTGACTTGCTCAGCCTACTTTCTAATAGACCCAGAACCATCAACCCAGGGATGGCACCAGCCACAATGTGCTGGACACTTAAGATGTACTTAAGAATATGTTCTACAGCCAGATCTTATGAAGGAATTTTCTCAATTGATATTCCCTCCTTTCAGATAATTCTGGCTTGTGTCAAGTTAACACAAAATTAGCCAGCACAGCCATTGGCCACTGCTGTGGTTTCCTGGCTATCCATTCACTTCTATCTCTATCCCCAAATCCATCCTCCCACCTGAAAACAAACCAGTCTTTCACAAATGCAAATCAGACCATGTTCTTCCCCTGCCACATAGAACGTTCTTCACCCAGAGAACAGAACCCCAGAGCTGTGTGGCACTGACAACTCTCAGGCTCCATCAGACCGCCTGATGGAATCTACCAGGTGACCTGTCGCACTCTGCCACATATCATGCCTTCTTTTAGGAATGTTCTCCTTAGAGTTAGGTGCTCAAAGCAGCAACAGCAGCTTTTGGAAGGTTTGCTGGGGCTGCATACTGTCTACTGAGTGGGAATCTGCACCTCAGCAGTACCTGCAGGTGACAGCTTCTCGGGTGCCCACAGATAGCTGCCATCCTCAAGAGGTCTGGCCAGCCTCACGATCTTCATACCAGCCCCTCCCACTCACTCTTTCATGTTGGTTTCTCCATTCCACTGTCACTCAGAGATATTTTAGCTGCACTGCCCCCATTTTTTTACTCTCGGCCCCCCTCCTGTTCTCTTATTTTGAATATAGTTTCAGTAAAAGTTGAGACTCTGTAGCGTGGCTCATTAGTGTTCCCCACGCACCCACTCTGCCAGGGCTAATCAGATATAAATTGTCAAAGAAGTTGGTTCTAAACTGGAGTTCTTAGAGAAAATTCAATTCAGTGAATCAGTGAGACTTCAGAGAGCTAGCTTGTGCTACATATGGCCGTCATCCAAATGAAGTGTGTCAGAATCAACATTGTTCAATTAGAAGTTGCTGCAGCTACAAATTTGAGAAGCCTAAACCCCAGGAGAATATTCCAGAAAAGGGGTATTATGCATGTCAAGACTTCAAACCTTTGGGTAAGAACAAAGTAAGTCAGTCCAAATGCAATGCCTGTATTTTTTATTATTAATTTCGGGGAGAGACTTAATATATTCCTTTGTCCCAAGTAAGACTGGCATTCCTGGCCACTGGGTGACAGTTTGGATATCAAGTCTAAGCTACCCCAAGAGATCATGAGGAATACTGTAGAAGCTACACTGTCTCCCAGGATTTACTGCTGACATCATGCAGAATGCCTGGCTATATTCTTACGTGAATCTTACTAGGTAAAAGGCTAATACCCTTCACTTTCTCTGTGACTCAGGACACTTCAGTCTGAGAGTGCAACCCCCAGAACCTGGAGGCCACTAGGCAGCATAGCCACACATTGTGGAGAAACGTACAGGGAAGCTGAGCATCTGGTCAGCACGGCTGCTATTTGAAATGTAAAGAACGGATATCATATGCAGCAAGAAGGAAGTCTGTTAAAAACCCAGATGATCAGCTGTGGTCACAGAATGTTTTCTATCAGGTTAAAGTTTTAAAAAATTAAAAACAAAAAAGAAAAGTATATAAACGTAGAGACATAACAGAGAGAGAGAGAGAAATAGAGAGAAATCCCATTATAAACACAAAATTGGAAACCATAATATATAAGCAAAATGTCTGTAAATGTAAAAAAAATAACGCCAAAACAAAGCATTATGAAACAAAAACCCACCAAAATACCACTGAGTTCATTGCGTGTTGCCCATCTAACACTGGGCATGGAGCCTGCTCTTAAGTGTAGTTTGTATACCTAGTGAAACTCTGTTGGTGAAAACTCAACTTTCCTTTACAAGCAGCTGTCAATTGGAGAGAGCTTCTGGGCTAGGGGTCGAGGCTTGTGTCCACTTCTCCTCTCAGTGATGGGACCCCATCTGGCTTAAACCTGTGCAGGCCATTTGCATGTTGTCCCAGTCCCTGTGAGTTCATATGGGCATCAGCCCTGCTGTGACTAGAAGGCATTCTTTCCTTGGCATCTTCCATTCCCATTGGCTCTCACTATCTTTCTGCCTTCTCTTCTTCCCTGAGAGGAGAGGTCTGAGGGAGACATCTCATTTAGGACTGAGTTTCTGATCCTAAATTGTTCCTAGTTCCAAGGTTTCTCACTCTCTTTGTAATGTCTGGTTGTGGGTCTCTGTATTTGTTCCCATCTGCTGCAGAAGGAAGCTTCTCTGATGATGGCTGAACAAGGCACTCATCTATGAGTATAGCAGAATGTCATTAGGAGTCATTTTATTGTTACTTTGCTTTAGCAGAAAAGTAGCATTTGGTTTTCCTCTAGGTCTGTGGTCTGTCTAGTCTCAGGTTCTTGACCACCCAGGCAGTGTCAGGCATGGGTTCCATCTCATGGAGTGTGCCTTAAATCTAATCAGACAGTGGTTGGTTACATCCAAAATTCTTGTACCACTGTTGCATCATCAAATCATGCTGGCAGGTCACCATTGTAGGTCAAAGGATTTATAGCTGTATTGGTGCTTACCTCATAGTAGTGTGCATTGTAGCATCTAGTGCCATGACTGTTAACCAGTAAGGGTAGGCAGCAGCTCAACTTCTCCACGTTCAGTAAGTTATGTAGATGCTGTCTTCAAGCAATGGTGCATTACCATCAGTTAGTGGTGATCAACCAAGAGTGTGGCAGTAATCTGGATTTGGGGAAAGGCATCAGCTAGATTTTTAAGAGTTTGATGCTGAGTGGAGAGAGTGTTACATTTCAATTGGGTATAACAAAGAAAAAGAGCTCAGTTCTTCAATATTTGTTTTGTCTCTTCTAGAAAATGTCATTTTGAAAACAGTAGCATCTATTGGAGTCCACAGCAGATTGCAGATATGCAAACATACCTCCTGAAGTGGTCTCATTTCAAAGTGTTCACTTCATTTATCTAAAATCGTAGCCCAAAGCACTTCCAAGGCAAGCAGGAGGAACAGGAGCCTTGTGCTGCGAACACATCATTCCATTTTTAACTTTTAGCAGAATGTAGAAAATGTGTTTAGAGTAGAATTAAAATCATACTATAAATGTCAAACTCCACAAAATCCTAAGTACATAAAAAATGCAGAAGGACAAAAGAGGAGGGCATGTTAAGGACCTTAGTTTATACTCTTAAAGCCTCACATATTTCTTTGCTATGTTAAAATTTTTAACCGTAAGAGCCGGGCAGTGGTGGCACACCTTTAATCAGCACTTGGGAGGCAGAGGCAGGCGTGTCTCTGTGAGTTCAAGGCCAGCCTGGTCTACAAGAGCTAGTTCTAGGACATACTTCAGAAAGCTAAAGAGAAACGCTGTCTTGAAAAAAAATTTAGTCATAAATATGTTTATTTCATTTTTATGTATATGGGTGTGTGTATAATGTTTATTTATTTATGGGGTGTGCTGTGTACCAGGAAATTCAGGGGACAACATGAGGAAGTCTGTTCTCTCTTTACACATTGTGAGGCCCAATATCAAACTCAGGTACCCAGACCCAGCTGCCACTGAACAATCTCAAGACTCAAATTTTAATATTTAATTTATTTTCAGGAAACTCTCAAGTCCTTTTTGATTTTAATATTATAATTGGCAGTCCTATACACTCAATCATTTTGTTCCCATTCATGGCATAAGACTTCCCAGTTAGTCTGCTTCTGTGGCTACTGTAGGTAGTGCAGCAATAGGGGCCAAGACTTGACATTCATAGAAGCATCTATATACATTATTTAGGGGTAGGGATTTTTAATTTCATATATGTAATGTATTTACATCATACTCACCTCCACCCTGGTTATTCTCTCCTGCTCCACCCACAACCTCTTATATTCATAGACTCTTTTTCTTTAATTATTATTGGTACACATATAATGAATAAGTATAAATGAAAATTTGGTGCTGCTCATATGCATGCACTTTTAGAACTGACCACTTGATTTTGGATAACAAATATAGCATTCATCTCTGGAACGAAATGATTCTGCCTCTTAGCAGTCATTATTTGTCTATAACTCTTCAAGTAAGTATGGGGCCCAACCATGTTGGCATATTCAGGTACTGTTTAGGCAACCATACTGTTGAGATTTCATGGGTATAACTTTTCTGTCATATCTACAAGATTCAATTCCACAGCAGATGCACTGGTCTCTCCACCCCATCTTCCTCAATATTCCTTATAGATATGACAAGTGGGGGTGGGGGTGAAGCACCCTTTTTTGGTTTTTCGAGACAGAGTTTCTCTGTAGCTTTGGAGCATGTCCTGTAACGAGGTCTTGTAGACCAGGCTGGCCTCTCACAGAGATCCACCTGCCTCTCCCTCTCAAGTGCTGGGATTAAAGGTGTGAGCCACCACCACCTGGCTTTAGCTTTTCTTAGCAGTCTTTGCCTGCTGCTACAAAAAAAAGTTCCTTGGATGTTGGGTGATTGCTTCTTTAGTGTGGGTATAAGTATAAGCATTAAATATGAAGTTAGAGACTACACTGGTTAGGAAACTTGCAGTAGTAATTTCTCCTATAGGTTCCATGTCCTCACTAACCACAGCCATAAACACCTGGCTACATTTACATTACTAAGCATGATTTCCCTCCTATTGAATGGGCCTTAATTCCAATTAGACAGATAGTGGATACTGGCAAGGTATAAGTGCTACTATGGCACCGTAGGGGTAACTTCCCATGCTGGTCATTATGTGGTTAATAGCCTAGGACTATTGTTTCTCTCCCTTAGCAGTTTGAATGGAGGGTTCCAGGTCAAATCAGTCCAAGTCTTGTGTCCAGAATATACCATGTCTTCATCAATAGGGACTTACTTTCAATGTCTTGGACTCAATCAAGGGCAAAAACAATAACTTATATTGTCTATGAGTCTAATTTCATTTTTGTGCACATGGACATCCAGTTTTTCCAGCACCATTTGTTTAAGATGCAGTCTATATAGATACAGCCCAAGAAAGGAGTTGTGGGAGAATTTTGGAGAAAGAAGAGGCAGAGGAAGAAGAGGAGGAGGAGAAAGAAGAGGAAGAGGAGGAGGAAGAAGAGGAGGAGGAGTTAGAGAAGAGAAGAAAGGAGAGGAGAGGAGAGGAGAGGAGAGGAGAGAAGAGAAGAGAAGAGAAGAGAAAACAGTGATCTCAGTTTCTTCAAAACACAAAATTGTTCTTAGAATGTGTTTTCTTGTCCCTCCCAGGAGTAGCAGATAGGAGTGAGTTCTCTTCAACTGTCGTTTCTCCAATGTATCTAATGATAAACATGTTTTTGCAACCTGTGGCTTGTCCTTGTGATTGAACACCATACTCAGGTGACTCTTCTTAACCTTCAGAGTATGAATTGTCTGATGCTCTGATAAAAGTTGGCTATTGCATGAGACTTTAGTTTGCCTCATTTTTAGGCTCTGCTCTCCCAGGTTCACACTACCAACTAGAGTGGTAAACAGTAGTCTTTTCTTCACTTTGTGTTTTTATCTTATATGTCAAATATCAGATGACCATAGATAGAGCACTTACAAATGGGTCTCCTATTGTATTTCATTGATCTATAATTTGTGCCTGTATATCTATGATATAGCTTAATAGCTGGTATGGTAATCCCTCCAGCTTTGCTCTGAGGTCTTTTGTGATTCCATATCAATTTTGGGGTCTTTTCTTTCTTTGAAAAATGTTGTGGAGGTTTTGGTTGGGGTTTCATTGAATCTGTAAACCACTTTGATTAGGTCAATTTCACAATATTAATTCTACTACTCCATGAGCTTGTGAGTTCTTCCTGTCTTCTAATATTTTGTTAATCTCTGTCTTTAGAGATGCAAAGTCTTCATTGTAGAGAGCTTTACTGCTTTAGTTATGTTTATTTGGAGGCACAGGAAATGGAATGTCTTTATTTTGAATCCTAAAAACAAATGTGTTAAAAATTCTACCACTAGCTGTACCAGAAGATCCATAAGAGGGGTGAGTGTGTTCCTGACTGGCAGCAGAAGCCGCAGAAAAGGAGCACAACATTCATCAACCCCCTAACCTCTCTGGTTATTCTCCAGGGGCTTCTCTCCCCGGCTACTACCTCTATCTTCCTATCCCATTCCAGCTTGCACCCAGGTTCCCCTTCCCTTCTTCAGAGCCAGAAGATCCCCCAGCTCAGCCTGTTTTGGGACTAGGACATGGAGTGTTGAGTGCAACCACCTGGAGTTCATTTGTTTCACGAAGCCTGCAGGCAGGAAGCTAGCCTTTTTGTCTGTGAGGTCCCTGGACAGCAAGGGGCCCTGATCCTGTACCAGAAGATCCATTGGAAAGCATTTGAAGGAAGAGATGGGCAGGTATGAATGCAAGAATTCCTCCAACAATCGGAAAAACAACATGATAACACTAGAACCCAACGAACATACAACAGGAAGACTGGAACACCCTAATCCAGAAGAAGTGGAAAATATAGACATTATGAAAGCAATAGAGTCCCTTGAACAGGATGTGAAAAACTCCCTT